>VVHJ01019635.1:3065-20628 GCA_015107715.1 Tylochromis polylepis
ACGAGCGGTACGTGAAGGCGTCGTGAGCATGCTGGCGCTAACAGCGGGAAAGGAAGTGCGGTTATTCTCTGCCACGTCTGTAGGCTCCTGAAGCGGCGCAGCCTGCAGAGGAGGCAGGTCAGAGCACCGGGATGAGCCGGTGCGTGGTGGTGGTGGTGGGATGAGAGGGGGGCGGTGGGAGTGACCGAGGAAACGCGGAGGAGAGGAAGGAAAGAGGAAACACGTAGAGGCACAACACAGCGCTGAAAAGAGCTCCGCTGTCTTCTGGAGGATCCTTTCCTGCAGCGCGTCTATTGTCCGGACAGAGCCGCGGGGAAACCCATGCTAAGCTCAGGGAGGATGGAGGAATTCGTAACCGAAGAGGAAGAGCCGTGGTACGACCAGCAGGACCTGGAGCAGGGTAAGACAAGTCACCATCCTGTCCGCCCTGCCCGCAGCATCCCTTCTTTCTGTCAGCTTCTGGCACCGGCCGCTCAGCCGGCCTCTTCGAACAAAGACTCTCTGTTGTCGTGAGATACGACAGAGACGTCATTTGGAGCCGTTTGCTTGCTCTGCTTCAGTGCAATCAATAAAAACAGCGAAGGAGTTCCCAAGGAGCGGACTGCGCTTCTTTTGACAACAATGCTTTGAAAGCATGCCAAGCAGGGCCTTTGCACGGCTGGAAGTGTGATGCACCCGGAGCTGTAGAGTTTCAGGGTCAAGCTTATGGAAGTCCTAATCGAACTAACGCGCACATTTTTAGGTGAAATTCTGCACCGAGATGTTTAAAAATATTTTCCCTGTTGTTTTGTATTAATTTATTGAAGGCTTTGTCTCAGGGACCCCTGCTCTAAAATACAGCTGAGCCATTCAATTTTTTTAAAATTATATCTTGACATCAGGAAATGTCCAGTTTGTTGCGGTTATCAGTAGGGGTGAGAGGGAATATCGGTACAGTGTAGTGAAAACCAAATATCAATATTTTATTACAGAAATTAAAATACTTTGGGAACACTATGAACAAGAGGCACATGCACCACCACCCTGAGATAACCCAACACTGGAAACGCCTAGCTTGAGAAAACTAGCTCCTAATTCAGAGCAAGTTAATGAATGGCGACTGCAGAGAGCAGGACTCCGTTTGACTGCAAGGCAATTAAAACCTTTCTGCAAACAATGCAATGCAAGCAATGGCCCTCAGTGAGGTTGTCAAAGGTTTGCAAATGATTTCTGTCTAATTTATAAATGCAGACAGACTGCCGACATGTTGCCATCAGTCTGCACGAGTCTTAGTCACTGAGTACAACTTTGCTGGCTGCCAGCTGGCTGTATTCTGTTCTATTCCTCTAGACCAGGAGAGTTGCTGAGCACAAATGTAATAGTTAGATTTCCGTCCGTGTAGATGGCAACAGATATGTGATTTTTCAATGATTTACCACTGTTAATTGCTGTATTATCAGATGGCATGCAATTGCCAGCCATTAAACTACAAACTGATTTCAGCCTGATAGCAGACTAACAGCATGTCATGGCAGGTTTTAGTGACAGTGTTGATAAGGTTATCTGATGTGAGATAGCTTTGTCTTACTGGATAAAAAATGTATTGACAAAGTTTAATTTTAAGGACAAAAAAAATCTCAATATTTTCATATGGCGAATGAAGGGATGTGATAATATCCTATCGTGGGATGTCTACTGATTGCCACCTCTAGTTATCAGTCACTAGGGCTGATAAAATGAGATAAAACAAAGACAGAAATGGGTTTTTTTTTTTCAGACTTTCTGTAAAAGAAATGAATGGAAACAAAAATAAATAAATAAATAAAGAATTGCAGTTGGACAATCAGTATTCTGATTGAACTGGCTTTTGAAGGAAGGAAGGAAAAATCTCAATAACCTTCCAGTTCAAAGCCAGCTAATTAAACCATGTCTTTCCATTAATACCATAGCCTCCACCCAGTAACAATATAAGGGACTCGACTGTCAGTGTTGCTATATTTAAAGAAGACCTAATGTGCTCATTTCCAGCTCCATATTTTTATTCTTGGATTCTACTAGAGCAGCTTTCCACAGTCCACAAGTCAAAATAATACTGATTTCTCTTATATTGGGCCCTTGGTGAAGTCCCTTAAATTATTGTTGCTGTTTAGTTTGGCCAACCCTCTCCTGATTGGCTGCCCATTGTAAACATAAAGTCTGAACAGCAGGTGGGTGGAGCCGTGTGCCTCGGATGACCATATTAGAGATATCCTCTCTTACTGACGTCATATAATGCCAAGAGCAGAAAACACTGGTGCATTTAGCATCATGTCTGAAGCCTGAACCTCGGGTTGAAGAGACTGCTTGTACATACACTGACTTCATTCATTGAAATATTTGCCATGCTGAATATGAGGATTTCCTATTATAACACTGTGTATATGACAAAAAAATTAGTAAAGCATAATAGGTCATCTTTAAAATGGATTTAAAGGGTAGACCAATGAGCTGAACGTACAATAAACATTTAATAACCCTTTCAAATATATTTCAGTGTTCATACAAATTGCAGCTGACGTTGTAGCAGATGGATCCTGTATCAGCCGGTTTACATCTGAATGACGGCAGCTTTTTATGTTCCATTTCAAGGGAGCTTTTAACTGTCAGTGACTCGGGAAACTACATTTTGAATGAAATCAGACAGTTTATTTATTGATGAATGAAACATCTGCAGATATTTGTGAGCCAGTTTGAAACCAGTCCAAACCTGATCATTTATCTTATGACACATTCAGCACAATGACGCGTATAATTATATGTTTTTAGGACTTACCCACAGCTGTGAGTCTTCATGTTCTCTCTACCACTTAGCTCATTTCCTGTCGCGCATAATCTCTCAATCGCCTGCTCTCTGCTCATCTAATTATAATGCTAAGCTACATTTCCCTTGGCTAAGGCTAAATGGTGCTGATGCTGTGATTCCACCCGACTAGAAACAGCATTGCACGCACAAACACACACGTACTTACCATCATGATGTCATCGATTGATAAGCTAACTTCTTCCCCGTGCACCAAGTGTCACATGTCAGGGAAACTGAGGTTTAAAATAGAGCTTTAATTGGCTTTATTTTGGGAGATGATGAGGAAGAAAAGAGTGAAATTAGAAGAAAGACGAGGCAAATTGGAGTGACGGCGTGAGAGAGGAATGAAAGTCAAAATGGCTGAAGCCAGAGAAACGAGCGGTGTCTTTGTGCAGAGAGGTCTGTGTTTGATGGAGCAGAGAGGATGTCAGTGCTCTCTGAACTGTGCTGGGCTACAAAGTGCTGACTGCCCCAGTTCATCTTCAGTCGTGTGGCATTTCTAGGTGCATCGAGTCCTTTGGATAGGCACACCATTCTCATCGTATTACCTTGTTGTCGTGCAGGAATCGCTGCAAGTTGATGTTCTTTGGGATGACTCTCACCAGAGAACTGTTGTCTAAAAATGTGGATAAATGAGGATTTCTTTGTACGCTGGAGGCCTGTCCAGGGTGGACCCCCGCTTCTCACCTGGTAGCTGGGTGGGAGAGAAAGGGTGGATGACATTAGGATATTTTTCCTTTTAGTAGTTTTTAATGAGAATTGCTCAAAGATTCTAAACTAACTGTGTAATTCTAGTATTTGCCTGTTTTTGCCATCACCATCATCATTGTAACTATTTTAAAATCATTCATAACACTTCCTTCGTTGGAATAAACGTCAGCGCGAACTATCGCATGTCTGCCCTGCCAAAACCGGAAGTGACGTCATTTTTCGTGGGAAACGTAGTTTTTCCCCGCAGGGCCTTTTAAACAAATTTACTAGCGTTTTTAAAAGTCATGTTTGACTTTATGCCTTTCTGTATAGTTTCTGGGAGGCTTAGAACTTAAATTGCACTGTTGGAAATAGTTTATTTTGATGCTGTTTTTTTTTTTTGCAGATTTGCATTATAATATTTATTTTCGTTTTCCCTGCGGTTTATAAAAATTGGTGTATCTCAAAAATAAAACTATGAAGACACTCAAAATATATTTCCTGTGGTTGGAAACTATTTTGTGCACCTTTTTTGCATTTACAGTTTTGAGGGACATACCTCTGAAAGTTTCTCTAACTAGAAATATGTGTAAAAAAACAAAACAAAAACGATTTTCAATTTTTTTGTAGTTTGTTGCACTTTTTTGCAATTTATGTAGTTACTATGGACTTAATGCATACATATTATTAAAATTTGGGATATGACGGTTGTATTGATGTATAGCAACTTGAAATGTTCCCCAAAATGGCACCACAGCATGTCAAAATATGAAGATAAGCTCTGGCGGACTTGGTGCTATGGTGGGCTTTAGAGGGTTAAAGCCAACCCTTCTTTATCACATATTTTTTTAACCCTTTTAGCTGAGTTGCAGAAAGCTTTCTTTTCCTTTTAAGGTTTCTCACATGAGCTCATGTGCAGATTGCTCAAGAGCTATATTGTACATGATACAACCAAAAGGTGCTATGGAAAAAATTTACATTTTCAGACTGGGTGTGTGTGTGTGTGTGTGTGTGTGTGTGTACATGTTTGGACATCTTTGTGAGGCATGCTACTATACTTGTGAGGACCAACAGTCCCAAAATGCCCATTCCCACGAGTTTGGAGGCATTTTTGAGGCTCAAAATGTGGTTTTAGTATCAGGGCTACAGTTAGGTTAGGTTTAGGCTAAGGGTTAGGGATTCATTTTTGATGGTTAGGGTTAGGGTAAGCGGCTACGGAAAGCATTACGTCAATTAGATGTCCTCACTAAGATATGAAAACGTGTGTGTGTGTGTGTGTATTGGCAGTGAAGATAAGAGAAGTGGCTGAACCTGTTTTTAGCTTTTAATACAATTTTTATGACAGGTGCAGAGTTTAAAATGTGATAGTTGCATCATGGGGCTGTATTTGAGCCAGTGGTGTTGGGGATTAAAATCAATGTCATTGTAAAAAAGTACAGTCAGATTTTGAACCACTATACAATGCCATCATTTTTCAGCATTACAAAAACTGCAAACACACTGCTAATGCAGTAAAAGAATACTTGGATGGAAAAAACACACTTGAGTCTTGCCTCACCACAGCCCGGACCCCAACATTACTGAAGCGGTCTGGGATTATCTCGACAGAGAGTTATTTCCCCAACTGTTTATCCAGTTAAATCCAAGCAAGTGAAATTCTTAATGAGCAGTATATACTGGGTGAATAGGTTAAATAAAGAAAAGAACAAAAACCAAACCAAACCAAAAATGAAGGCTAACATTAAGTGAAAACAAACTACTCCCTTATGTCATTTGGGAATGAAAGTCTCAGTTTGTGTGTAGATGCGGCAGGTGTTCAACTAGATGTGTGACTGTACAAACTGCTCACGATGATGCCACGTCTCTGATTTCAACTCTTAAAGGAGGAGAAAGCAGGAAGGATGCAGACGTGTAATTGGGATGCTTCTTTGTTTGGGTTTATTGTGTGTTAGCCTGAGCCTCTCCTGGCTGATGACCAAGAAACGACTATGTGGCTCCACCAGCTGAGACTGGAGGGCTGTTTGCTTGCCGTACATCTGATGAGATCATAACTGTTCACGTCGCTCAGGAGTAGAGAGCAGTATCCCAGGACATTTTTATAAATAGTTTCTATAAATTGCTACTTTGACATGCAGTATGCAAAACTGCAGTCAGTATTACAGCCTGTATAAGCACTATGGCATAGTACTTCTCTTCTCAGTGATTAATTCCTGTCTGGTGAATGTTTCTAGTGCATTTTCTGTTACAAATTTAGTCTGAAACACTGGAAAAGAGGAACCGGAGAAGTCTTATTTTCCACATTCCAGTGAGTCTCATGGGTGATACGCACCTACCCAAAAAAAAACAGCCTGTGGAAGACATCACCACGTACCGTACCGAATGCATGGATTTGACTGAAGATGCAATCACACACTCTTAAAAACAAATTAACTCTTATTTTTCTCCAAAGTACTGACACAGTGGCAGCTGGCCGCATGGGTTGTCTGGATCGCTTTTTCATGCATGATGTAATTGTGTCGGTGTTCCGGCCTCAGTGATATCACCCTGTGTGAGTCGATGTCAGGTCTGTCTGGAGCAAGCAGACAGATGTCTGTGACAGCTATTGACTTGCGAAGTTGTTTGCTTGTGTAGGGAGGTTATCGATCGGCGCTCTTCCCCACTTCCGCTCTTACTTTGTTTTCCTCCTCCTCCTCCTCTTCCTCTGTTGTTGTCTTGATACTGAGGCTTTAGGCTGTGTGCTGCTAACTCTCCCTCTATCAGCCAAATCCCCTTTCACATCTGAATGTAGACACAAACACTTTTGGGTTGTCTGGTTTTATTTGGACTGTATTTCACGTCACCAAGACAACTCCTGAAAATGCAGGTTCATTTTCTTTATATTTATAAGAGGAGTGCTAATCAGGGTAACATTATGTCAGAATTACAGTGGGAGAACTAATTATTTGATCCCCTGCTGAATTATAGGTTTACTTACTTGTAAATAAGTCAGTGAAATAAGTTTTTGATTCCCCACAAACCAGGCAGAAATCTGGCTCCCACAGAGTGGCATTGTGCCCATGTGGCACACAGATTACAATCAATCAGTCAGTCACCCTCAGCCCAACCAAAACCAAAATCAAACTCGTTGGCATCAACTCAACACACCGGAGGTGGAAACATTATGCTTTGCGGCTGTTTTCCTGCTAAGTGTAGAGGACAGCTTCGCTACCAACGGTAGAGGCCATGTATTATAAAATCTTGGATGAGAAACTGCTTCCCTCAACTAGAACAATGCAGATGGGCCTTGGATGGATCTTTCAGGATGACAAAGACCCAAAGGATACCCCCAAGGCAACAAAGGAGTGGCTAAAGAAGGATATGTTTCCAGACTTTAATTCGATCAAAAATAAAAACTTTAGGTTTCTTTACCGATTACTAAGTCGTGTTTTGCTTTCATTTCAGTGATATGCAAATCAATTTATAACTGTTATGTCACTTTTTTTTTGCTGGATTTTTGGTTCATATTCTGTCTCTCTCCCTTAAAATGAAACCACAGACTACTAAAAGTTAAATACAATTTAATATTTAGACCGACTGTCTAGACGGTATCCAAATGGAAAGACATTCAATGTAGAATTACTTAAAACAAATAAAAACAAACAAACAAACGCAAATCAATACATTTAGAAAGTGTATTAGAAGTAACTGATCATAACGTATTTTTCACCAGTCATACAAATATGATCAGTATATATCCGATCTAGTGCGACTCCTGCTTGTGTGCTTGCAACAATAGGAAAATGTTGCAGTGATGCAGGTCGTCAGTTGCTTTGATGCATTATGGCCTGGCATTGATCTGTTTGCTCACTATTCATTACTTAAGCCAGAGGCAGGACTGCATGACAGATGACTTTGTTGGCTGTTTAGTCCTTCACTTTCTGAGAGGCTGCGAGCCACATTTTGCTGACTCAGAGCCAGTAATGTAGGCCATCAGTACTGCTGAGTCAGCGCACGGTTTAAGTGGCGTGTGATGTTGCTTATCTTAATTTGGAGTATTTTAGCAGCCTGGACTTATAAATAAAACACTAAAGTGTGCTGAAGTCACAGTAAATTGTCTCCAGCATCCCAGCGTGTGAAATCTCTATTCTCATCTTAATCTCAGCGGAGATGTGTCACTCCAAATAATCTTGTTTCCAATCTGTGACCTTGGTATTCAGTCAGTGGCGAGTAGAAGGCTTGCAGGGAGACATGCTGCAGGGAGGCGCACTGGCTCGCTGTCTTCCCTCTATAATTGAACTGGTCCAGGGCAGATTAAGGCGACGTGATGGATCGTTCTAGTTATAACCTTGCTTAAAATAGAGCTGTGTGCTCTGTTAAACGTGACAGAAGTCATCTAAATTGTGCAGCTGCATTATGTCTTCTTCTGTGAGATAATCCCCCCACCCCTCAATTTTCCCATTTTTACCTTTATCACTATTAATATTTATGCCTTAGTTCTTGATCCACTTTTCATTTCACGCCTCTCCCTTCCTGTTATCTGCTGTCACTCATTCAATCTGCCTCCTTCTCTTTAAAAATGTTTCATCTGCTTCTTTTTCATTTCTAGATCTCCACTTGGCAGCAGAGCTGGGAAAGACTCTGTTGGAGAGGAACAAAGAGCTGGAGGACTCTCTGCAGCAAATGTACATCACCAATGAAGAGCAAGTGCAAGAGATCGAGGTGTGGACCACAGTGCAATGCAAATGTTAAATTAATTCATATAGCCCCAGATCACAGCACTACCATCTCAAGGGCCAACTCAGTAACAGCAGTGAACAGAGCTGTTACAGGTGCAAGTGCAAGATGTCGCAGGGATCAAAGGCAAGATTCCAGTTGGCTCATGGCGACTACAATTCTTCTGCAATACAAAAAACGTGTTGTGGAGTCCCACAGGGCTTTGTACTAGGCAACAGCATTAGGTGACAATACAAAAATTTACATACGTGCAGATGACACCCAGCTGTGTACCTTATGCCACATGACACCAATCAGCTTAAAGACATAAAAGTGTCGATAGCCTGTTGGTTTCTGCTTCTGAAATTCTGGCTGAAGGGGACACGGTGTCTTGCCCGATACCTTACTCTGGATGGCATTGCCTTGGCCTCCAGTACGACTGGGCTGAACTATTTTTGTCCTTTAATTGTACATAAAAAGTATTAAGACTGTCGTCTTTCATCTAAACAGTGCTGTCTACATTAGGAACATTCTGTCTCAGAGTGATGCTAAAAAACTACTTTATGCATTTGGTACCCATTGGCTAAACTATTGTAATTTCTTATTATCAGAATGTCCTAATGGATCCATTAAAAGCCTTCATTTCCAAATACAAGAGCGATCATATTTCTCCCTCTGTTTCCTCAGCCTTCCGCTATTACATTCCTCTGTGTTGAACCACCAGACAGCATGTTTGGCGGGAGGCCTTCTCTCTGTTTTAAAGGTTCATCTTAAAGAGGACCTATTCTCTTCATTTCTGCGCACATATTTTTGTTCCTGGACTCTAGTAAAGTAGCTATACGTAACTGATAACTGAATCTAATCCAAATAAATGACCATATACTGGACTTTGATGCAACCCCTTGGTTCATAGTTTGTAACAAACTGTTTTGGCTGTCTTTGAGCCAGCTTGCTACTTATTTGCTGCTCCTTGTACAGAGAATATTTGAACAGTAGGTGGGTGGAGCTTTTTTGCTCACACTTCTCAGTGACAAAGAGCCAAAAGTATTTGAAACGCGGCTTTAAATGGAGCATTTTAGAACAGAATGACGTTTGAGCTTACGGTGAACAGGGATTACCTGTATATACACTGACCTCATCGTCATCAAAGCTTGCTCCTGTCTGTTATTTATCCCTGCATGGAGCACCCATAATTTCACTGTGCATGTACAATGCCAATAAAGGGCTATTCTATTCTATTCTATTCTATTCTATCTTGACAAAGCTTATCAATAGAGCTGGATGAGGTGACCCGTGAACTGTCCCTTTGTTACACTGCTATAGACTATTTTCTTCTGTGTAACACAATGCCTTAGCTGAATTCATGAATTAAATTAAACTGTGAGTGGAAACACCCATCGTGCACATAAAACATGCTTTTGTAACCCGATTTTTAGAATTTCAGTCCATAATCTTTAGTAAGGAATTTAAAACATTTTCTGCTAACTGGTAAACTCCATCTGCTGAATGATATCGTGCAGTATGGCTTGAAGCGGTACAGCAGGTGCTTAGTGCAGCGGAAACCTTAAATACCTGTGATGTAATACAGTGATGAATCCTGTATATGTGCTGTAAAAAGTAAATGAAAGCCAAATTTAAGTGACAGTTAAAAGCTTTTGCTGATCACCTTCTGGCTTCAGAGATCTGTAAGATTGTCGTAGCCTTACCTAAAGTTGTGCGTTTTGATTTGCACTAAATATGTGTATATGTGTTTGTTTTCCAGTACTTGTCAAAGCAGCTGGAGGTTCTTCGGGACATGAATGAGCAGCATGCCAAAGTGTACGAGCAGCTGGACGGGACTGCCAGAGAGCTGGAACGCACCAACCACACACTGGTGATGGACAGCAAGGCCTCGCAGCAAAAGATCGAGAGGTGAACGGGACTGGGAGCTTTCCTTTTTTCATGTTTTTGACCTTCTTTCATTCATTCATAAATCTTTGTCCTCTCTTATACACCAGGTTAACGGGGACTATTGAGACTTTGCAGAACCAGGTGGAGTCTCTGTCAGGGCAGGTGGAGCAGCTTCGCTCCATGGAGCAACTGCGGGTCAGGAGGGAGAAGAGAGAGCGACGCAAGACCATCCACTCATTCCCTTGCCTGAGGGAGCTTTGCACGGCACCCAGGTACCTGTTTTGTCTTCCACAGAATGAAAAAGAAGAGGAAAGTGGTTAGTTGAGGTCACACTTAAACACTGCATGCCAGCAATAAACAGCTAAATATTGGTCTCATCTGTTATTTTGTCAGGTATGAGGATGAGTTTGTAGTGGGCAGGGCTGAAAGTTTTACTGTGGAAGCCAAGCGTCAGCCATTTGAAGAAGAGAACCAGCACCTGAGAGAAGCGGTGTCGGCTCTGAGAGCTGCTGTCCGGGCTGAGAGGAGTCGCAGAGAAGGGGTGGAGAGGGAGTGCAACCTCCTGATAGCGGAGTTCTCCCGGCTGCAAACACGGGTGCAGGTGGGGCGCGAAATAATGCACTGAGCAAGTTTGGTTGTTAAGATATAACAAAACGTATACAACCAGAAAAGATGATATCAGCAAGTTTTTTTGGGGTTTTTTTCCACCACCGTGTTGTAATTGTGTCTTCAATGCTGCACATCCATAACAAAAACATAATAACAGACTGTATATAAAAGATGGAATTAGTTAACGATAAGTCAGTGAAGTCACCCACTGATTAATGGAGTATCATTTTGAATATTCAAATTGATTTCAAATTTAGAATTATGGCCTTAATCATAATCGTATTGTTCTATTCAGATGTGTTCAAAAGTGTGACCACATTTGAACAGTGAGGCTATTCAAGTGTTCGCATTCACACTAGCTAGCTCGGTGAGCTAGCTGCATTTATATGTTGTTCAGCTACGCCCCACAGATGCTGATACCAGATAATTAGTGCTACCTCATAGATAGAATATTAATAAGATGCCACTCATCTTTTTTTTTTAAATAACCAGGTGGTAAGCATGTTCATTTTTTTCTGCAAGAAAGTTTGGCTTTTTAACGTAGAAGTCCATGTGTACATGCTCGCTTGAGCAGCCTCAAGTGGCCATTAGTAGAACTGCAGGTTTCTGCACTTTAACACTGGCTTCTGTTTTTTTCCAGCCACTTCAGCCTAAGGTTTCTGCTTCTGTCAGACTGAATGGTCCGATCTCTGTGTGCAGATTAATAAACTGCCTTGTAACTTGATCAACTGATCAAAAAATAATGATTTAAAAAAAAATATATAAATTAAAGAGAATTAAGTAGAGGAGACTATGCTATGACCTGCTATTTATGTCTTTATTTGGAGTGTGGGGAATAAATCCTCTTTGAAGTAAAACTGACTGGTTGTATTCACAGGATGCTGAGAGCTGCCAGGCGAGAGTACGGGAGCTGGAGGTGGAGCTGCAGGAGCTGCAGCAGCTGCGCCGTGCTCGGATGTTCCTGCTGAGCGGTGAGGATGATGGCGTGGCTCTTACCCAGACTGTCCTCAGTATCACCCCGGAGACTGACACCTTTTTAGAAGTGGAGGTCGGGGAGACCGGAGGAGGCGTCAGGGAGGAGACAGCAGGCGGAGGAGGTGTTGGAGGTGAGGCGTTACCTGATTCCAGTCCTGTGAGGAAAAGCTGCAGCGACACGGCGCTCAATGCCATCGTGGCCCGGGATGCGTCCGGCAGAAGGAGAGGCAGCTACGCTCTACACGCCAATAGCGTGAGGAAAAGAGGGATGTCCATCCTAAGAGAGGTGGATGAGCAGTACCACGCCCTGCTGGAGAAGTACGAGGAGCTGTTAGGGAAGTGTCGACGACACGAAGAGAGCCTGTGTCACGCCGGTGTCCAGACTTCCCGGCCTGTCTCCAGAGACCCATCTATGAAAGACTGTGCCATGGGCCCCATCGTGGCACCTCCCCCTACTCCCACCCAATCGCCCTCCACCCCTGAAGCCATTGAGAGCATCAGCAAACAGGTGGAGGCAGTGGATAAGCGGCTGGGGCAGAACACTCCAGAGTACAAAGCCCTTTTTAAGGAGATCTTCTCTCGTATCCAGAAGACTAAGATGGACATCAAAGCTACCAAAGCTGCGAAAGCTAGCAAACCTGGTAAATCTGGTAAATCTAGCAAACACTAAATTTACACCGACTGGCTCTAGAGACGGTGATATTATTGCTTTTCAGTGTTAGGTTGTGAAGGTGCCTGGTGTGAACATTGTTATAGAGTGTGTTACTTTTAAAAAAAAATCACTAAATTGAATTATGGTTCAGGTTGACTGAGGTCACATCAGGCTTTTGTGATCGAGAGCTGAAACCTTCCAGAAAACAGAAAATCTTCTGATTTGCATGCGATCAATCTGTAAAAGTTGGAGAACATCAGTGATTTCATTTCAGCCACCCGGTCCAAAGTCTGTTCCGGCTTCACTGCCTTACTAACTATACTTAAAACACTATTACACCGCTTGTGAGCCTGACCAGTACACTGAAAGCTAAAGTTTCACAAAAACGAATAAAAGTGCATATCTGAGAGAAACACGAGTACAAATCAATGTCTATCATGAACTGTATGTGTTGCTGTTAACATAGAGAACTAAACTAGCATTTCTGTAATTATAATAGGACAAAGACTGATTCCTCACCTCACGAGCTAAGGATGTCAAGGATGACCTGGAGGTGCTACTTTTACTAATATCACAAGTCACATGAACTCTAGTGAAGGATTTTTGTCTGGATGAGATTCCACCTTCCTGGGTGTGACCTTACTTTGGCTCATTGAAAGTTTACGGGGCTTCGCCTTCAATAGTCTGAGATTTTGGGAAAGTGTAGAGTTTGATGAAAAGATCCATACCAGTGCTGTGTTTGTATGGTTATTATGAAGCTACTGCTCATTTAACATAAACACTAACCTGACTCTTGTCATAACAAGTTGTGGGTTTGCGGGGTCACTTTTGCCCAGGAGCAGAAGTCTTGTGAATGAATATAATACAGAGATTACTGACCGATACTGGGTTTTTGTCGCTAATACTAGGTAGTAAATAATTCTATCTTTATACTGAGTGATATTCTTTATCTTTCAGTCTGTGTACTCAAAGTCTATAGCTGGCCAGTTACCTTGCTAGCAGGTCAAACAGCAGAGATGAGCACTAGTGAAATGACAGTTGTCAAGGACAGGGCTATGTTGCTAGTTATGTTTCAAAGGTTGGGGTCATTTTTAAAAAAATTAATTCTCAAGCAATACATTTCACACACTGGCTTTTGTCGAGCTGACACTAACGTAGCTGCAAAAATCCATTTGTATAAGATAAGGAAACATTAAGTAGCCATTTGGCCATCATTGCATATATCCACAGTTTGTATAGCATAGGTCAGCATATATACAACTAGTACTTGTTTAAGATTTCATTTGAACGTGACAGTTTGCCATGAAGTCGACTGAGTTATTAGACGGTGTATGTACTGCAGACAGGGTTTCTAGTATGTGATAAAACATTAAACAAAAAGGGCCAGAAGGGTCCAAAATTGAGGCTACAAGAGCAAGTCAGTCCCTGTAGACTCTGATGAAAAAATGCCCAACTCTGGAGGAAGTAAACATGTTTACAATTTGGTACTATAACCCATTTTGGTCCTCCATCACTGCGTCTCTGTGCTCTTCCTCCTTTCCCACCTGGCAGCTCCGTCTTCAGCGTCCTTTGTCCACTATTACGCCTCTCTGTCTGTCCAAACCTTCTCAGCCTTTCCTCTCTTAGTTTCTGTCTCTAATTCACTCCCTTCTGATCCTGTCCCTCCTGGTCACCCAAATGAAAAGTTCAATATCTTCAACTCTGCTACCTCCAGCTCCGCTGCCCGTCTTTTGCCTTTCACTCTTACTGCTGTCCTCCTGTCACAAATCTCCTCACTCCACCCTCCCTGCATTCTCTTCTTCTCTTCTCTTGTGCGCTGTCTGTTGCTTTGGATGGTTGACTCCAGGTATTTAAACTCATCTACCTGCAAAACTCCTTGCATCTTCACCGTTTCACTTGTCTCCCTTTCATAAAAAAATACCATGACTTGCTGTTTGGTTAATTTTACTAACAGCTTGCCCAAGAAGTGTGTGCTCCTCCTTTGTTGATTGGAGTGCTAGTATTATTAATACTGTATATCTAACAATACAGCAACAGCCCAAAATGCTAAAATCGAGGTTCATACAGAATATCTGTTCCCAACCAGCTGACAGTAAATTCCGTTTGCGACAATGCTTAAAAAGTACGTGCACTCCGCAGGAAAATGAAAGACCTGGCAACCCTGGCTGCAGACAGTGCTAAGAGCGTTTTCAGAGCCCGCGCTACCATTTCTAAATTACCCCAGTAATATTTTTCTACCTGTTCTGTTTAAAGTTTGCACATTGGCACAAATTTGACAACAAAAATGCTAATACCGACTTATCTGTGATAGGCCCAGTAAATGCTACAAAGCTGCTGTCTTAGAGACGAGTTGCAAAGGACAATCTCTGCAGATAGCCGTTTTCACTGTTTCCTGGGCATTATGAGCTTTCATACAGAATACAGTAAATATAAAGCACGAGCAATTTTGGTTGCTGGGGTGACCACTAAAAGATCAGTGAATAAAGACGGCATGAAAGTTTGTGAGGAAGTAGTTTTTATATAGTTAGTCATTCACACTTAATAGCTGATGTGTAACTGGTACAAGGCTTCAAACCAGGGCTTTTTCTAACACCTAGCAGTCTTACCAAACTATAAAGCTAACCTGCAACATATTGCACCTTTTTCACAATATACAATAACTATGCCTTTTTTTTTTTCTTGGTAACCTCCTATATGTAAACCTTTGTTATAATGAATGTTATTACGGTTAAATATTTTATACAACACTCTTGAGCATCGTGGAGGACAAATAGGCACAGCTAACACCTGAGGGATCCTAAACTCCTGTTTAAGGCTTAAGTGTGTTTTTAGAAAGAGGAAAAAAAAAAAGCACTGTGGATGACGGATTTTGTGCGCAACCCAGAAAACAGTTAGTGAACAAACCGTGGTGCGTTTGAGTTCGACGCTCGTGTCATTTCGAATGAGAGAACATGTGTTAGCAATGCCAAACCAGAGCCTGTTATTATTCTACCAAGGTTCATAGGGTTTCTGTACTGTAACGACTTACCTATTGCACTTAAAATGTCCGATGCCTCATCTTTTCATATTTAGGATAGCTAACATTAAACTGTACCTGTATTTTGATTTTTGTGTGAATTTTTACAATTTTCTTTCTTTTCCTTTTTTTTTCCTTTTCAGTGCCGATATGTGAATGTTTATAACATACTGTGAGAATACGTTTTTTTAATTTGCTTTACTTTTATTATCCAGTTGAAACTTGTGCATTATTACTTCATAAGACGTTTGCATTAATGTTTAGTCTAATCTGGTATTAGTTCCTATTATTACTGAACTAAGACTTCCTTTACCCTGTTAATAAAGCATTTATATAATGCATTCAGTCTCCTTGTGTTTGTTGTATAATTAAACTGAGTAGTAACACTTCATGACGCTAGAAATAGTTTTGGCACGTGCGGCTCAGACACTAAGGCCTCCTCTCACACAAACCTCGCTCCCTGACCTAGGTCCTTGTCCCAGTCATGTAGTTTCACACTTGGTCCTGGGTAAAGGGGAAGACTAGTTTGCTTTGTAAGATCCTAGCAGGGGCGAATCATCTTAAATAGCATAACTCCTGGAATCATTCAGTCACACAACTGATTGATCTCCATTCCTTTTCTCACTGGTGGCTTCAAGCTGTTGGCTATGATGGAAAGAACAAGACTGTGGTAGTGGCCACAGGATAGGACACGTTTGGTCATTCAGGAAGCGTTCAGAGGAGAGCCATTGCTCTTCTACACTGAAAGGAGCAAGTGGAGCTTTTTCAGATACCAGATACGCGGCAGGGATGTTAAATTCATTTTGCATTGTGGGCCACACACATGTCAGATACGTAAAGCACAGATATTTGTTTAAAAATAGACGGACTTTAGCTTACGTATTATCGGAGTAGTAAAAAAAAAACCCCCCAAAACAAGACTTCAGCAAATTGTGTGAGTACAGGAAAGTGTTCGCATCAGCAGCCACTGTACCTGCACGGCTTGATTTGCCTGAAGGATGACGCGCCGTCGCTCTACAATACGGATGTCGTATAGTTATATTTCAGGTGTTATAACATATAGATCTCATTTTGGGTTCTGTTTCTATCAATCCGACCGCGTGGCCTAATGGATAAGGCGTCTGACTTCGGATCAGAAGATTGAGGGTTCGAGTCCCTTCGTGGTCGTCTTTTGCTTGTGGCGCAGCCGCCAAATTCGTTTTCCCTCGACTTTATTTTAGACGAGCCAACCTTCCACCAAACGATAGCGGTTATTTAATTTACGATTACTCTTTAAGGTGCACTAATGCTACAGTAACTAGCAATCTTGGTCGGCTTCGTCAACACCAAGCGCACACAGCGTAGCGACCGTTGACCAGATTATGTTAAATACAGCAGGGGCGGGGCTTGTTCCCACCGGCAGCAGAGTGGCGCAGCGGAAGCGTGCTGGGCCCATAACCCAGAGGTCGATGGATCGAAACCATCCTCTGCTAAGTTTTTTTTTTTTTTAAATTTATTTTACTTGGTGAAAGAGGAACGCATGGTTCGTCTCTCATCAACAAAGTGCTGTTAATTATTACTATGAGCGTCACTTTATTTTATACATATGACTTTGAACCCAGTATGTCAAAGTAGCATTCTCAGTTAAAAGTAGTCTTCACTTCTAACATTGTTGCTGTTTTGTATGAAACACTTCCAGTGTTTATTTTACAACACCCACCCCCCCAAAACAAATCAATATATACATCAACCACATAATAAATAGTATAAAATCACAGGATTGATTATTATGGCCACTAAATCGTAGGAGATAGAAGCATAACAGTCATCCACTTAGTCAAAATCCACACGTCTGCTCTGCTTGGTAGCTGAATGAATCTTCTTCTTTCTGAGGCGCTCCTTGTTCCTTTTGTCCAACCTGCACAACACATTTCAGGTCAAATTTAGCCATTTTTATGACCAAAGTAGATCAACAACCAAATAACGCCACTATAAGCAGTACCTAGCTGCCCTGAGGGCGATGTCTTCAGCTGTTGGCTCATGGGGCTTCTTACTGGCTTCTGCTATGATGGTGGAGATCTTCTGTATGCAGTCAGAAAGGTTTCTCTGCTGACTCCTACTCAGCTCTGAGGTCACCAGCAGCTCCCCGGCCTTAGTGATTCGGGTTTTGTTCTGCACAGCAACGCATCAAAGTGAGGGGTGAAAATTAAAAAAAAAAAAAAAAAAAAATCTTCAAGGT
>VVHJ01019637.1:0-11921 GCA_015107715.1 Tylochromis polylepis
TTCTGCTTCTTAATTCAGATAAAACTGAGGTTATTTTACTCGGCCCTGAAAATCTTAGAAATATGGTATCTAACCAGATTCTTACTCTGGATGGCATTACCTTGGCCTCCAGTAACACTGTGAGGAACCTTGGAGTCATCTTTGACCAAGACATGTCCTTCAACGCACATATTAAACAAATATGTAAGACTGCTTTCTTCCATTTGTGCAACATCTCTAAAATTAGAAATATCTTGTCTCAGAGTGATGCTGAAAAACTAGTTCATGCATTTATTACTTCCAGGCTGGACTACTGTAATTCATTATTATCAGGATGTCCTAAAAACTCCCTGAAAAGCCTTCAGTTAATCCAAAATGCTGCAGCAAGAGTCCTGACAGGGACTAGAAAGAGAGAGCAGATTTCTCCTATATTGGCTTCCCTTCATTGGTTCCCTGTTAAATCCAGAATTCAAAATCCTGCTCCTCACATACAAGGTCTTAAATAATCAGGCCCCATCTTATCTTAATGACCTTACCATATCACCCCATTAGAGCACTTCGCTCTCAGACTGTGGGTATACTTGTGGCTCCTGGAGTATTTAAAAGTAGTAGTATCAGCTGACTTAACTGTGAGATGCTTCGCTGTGAACATTTTTTAATGATGAAATTATTTCCTTTTCATTAATAACATAAAAGGACCACGTCTGCTGTTTCTTTATCCAGCTGTAATGCCTTCAGCAATCAAAATAAACCCAAAATCTGCCTAATGATCACCTGTCAAGATGGCATAAGGAGGCGGAGCCAGAAGGTCCATTCAGCTCGTTGCCAACGGTGATGACGAGGTTGTGGTCGAGGGGAATCGGACCACGTGGAGACAGAGACCTCTGTAAGAGAAACACAAAAATTCAGCATTTAAAAATCTCTCGGAGTAGAACACAGACAGAAAGCTCCAGCGTGTGTGGCAGTGTAATAATCAGGAAAACGAACCTTCTCACCATCGGTGTGTAGTAACTGATGGAGTTGTTTTATGGCAGCTTTGTAGTTTTTCTTTTTTTTTTCCAGGTTTCTGACATTCTGACTCTACAGTTTCTAACCTGAGCATTCCTGAGTTTCCTGAACCAAGTGTGGTTGGAGCAGAGCTGGAATCAGCCAAAGTCCTTCTAGAAGCATCTCCAGGCACTTATTCTGGAGGACTATAATCAACTGGAATTTTATAGGTCACTGGGACATAAACTTCATGGATGAACCAGCAATTGAACCAAAGTAAGATTTTACAAAGCTCCTTCTCTTTCAAGCTAAACTTCTACCAAC
The DNA here is from genome assembly GCA_015107715.1 of Tylochromis polylepis. NCBI lineage: Eukaryota > Metazoa > Chordata > Actinopteri > Cichliformes > Cichlidae > Tylochromis > Tylochromis polylepis. Next base: position 1,291 of record VVHJ01019637.1, read on the forward strand.
ATCTTTATTACCAAGTTCCAACAAACATCCTGACAGAGTCTGGTGTTCAGCATACATGCTCCAGATGCCCCTTCTTCTGCTCACCTTCAAGGCCCTTCATAACCTTGGCCCTTCTTACCTCTCTGACCTGTTAAGCACGACCTCTTCTGCCCGCTCACTTCCATCTTCTTCCTCTATCCAGCTTGCTGTGCCTTCCTTCTGCCTCAGCACCATGGGAAGCAGAGCCTTCAGCTGCTCTGCTCCCAGGCTGTGGAGCCCCCAGATAAAGGAAACACTGGTTCTCTCCCCCAGTTTAAATCCCAACTCAAAACCTGTCTGTTCAAATCTGCATATTCACTGTGGACTTATTGTGTGTTTTATCTTGTGTTTCTTTTATTGTTCTTTGTTTTGTCATTGTTCTACTGTGTGTCTTATTCTATTGTTAAGTAACCTTGGGTGTCTTGAAAGGCGCTTTTAAATAACATTTATGATTGTTTTCTCAGGTTCCTCCTGGAGGATCCCGAGGTGTCCCCAGGCCAGCTGAGCCTCTGTAGAGTTACCGAGTGTCCTCAACCTGGAGATGTTCGTGGTCTGAGCTCCTCCACAGGGCTTTCACCCCCCTCTGCCCTCTCTCTGGGAACATTACGTTACAAACCCAGAGAGCATCATTACTGCTCCACATCAGTGTGAACCCACCAACCTCATAAAAACCATCCGACTGAGGATGTCAAGTTAGACGTTTGAAGGCTCCCTGTGTTTAAACGAGTTGTCGGGCTGACACTTTAAACAATAAAGCTAAAAAATAAACTGAAAGGTAAGCTCGCGATAAATTGGTCGTTTTTTTGAAGGAGTTTGGTTTGAAGCTGATTCCAAACACACTGTGTATAAATGCGAAACAGACTTTTTTCTCTATCCGTCCCCGTGGACCACCCACGCCGGTGTGTGCGGTCACCTGCCGGCTGTCCGGTGTGTTCGGCCCGTTCGGACCCCGGCTCTCTCACCTCTCTCGGCGGACCTCCGGTCCATAACTCCCCGCCGCGGTTACTGTCTGAGCCCGGGGAAGGGTACCTCCTGCGCGGCGGGGAGCGGCGGTAGGGATCCGGGGGTCCGTGATCGTGGTAGCCGGAGTGGTACGGAGGTCTGGGCCGGCTCCGGTCGTCCCTGTAGCCCGGGGCCGGGTAGGGCCTCGGCGGCGGCGGACCCCGGCCTTCAAAGGGAGGCGGGTAGCCCCCTCTCGGAGGAGGCCGACCGCGGTACATCTCCTTCCGCGGAGGGCCTGCGGCTCCCCGCGGGCACGCTGCGGGAGAGCTGCGTAGGTCACTGGACGAGGAGGCCCGAAGTGCGGAGCTCCGCGGAGAGTTTGCAGCTTTTTCTGCGGATATTCAAATAAAAACGGAACTCACAGCGCCAGCTACCTGCAGCACACCGGCCTCCCGCTGCTTCTTCTTCTACTGCTGCTGCTGCTCACCGACAGAAACGGCGCCCAGCGAGCTGCTGCCCCCCGCAGGCAGAAACCGGTACTGCATATTCACAGCGGCGCTCTCCTCGCCATCAGCCCTTCATCACATCTTCCTCTGGACCTCATCCTCACAGTTTTCCTCACAATAGAAATATAATACAGTATAATATATCACATCCATCCATCCATTCTCTTCTGCTTATCCAATTCAGGGTCTGGAGCCTATCCCAGCTGTCATAGGGCGAGAGGCAGGGTAGACCCTACCTGGAGAGCTCGCCAGTCTAACACAGAGAGACAGACAACCATCCACACTCACAGTCACACCTACGAGCAATTTAGAATCATCAGTTTGAACCTGCATCCCCACTAACTGCATGTGTTTGGCCTGTGGGAGGAAGCCGGAGTACCCAGAGAGAACCCACGCAGACACAGGGAGAACATGCAGACTCCACACAGAAGGGCCTTCTGTGTGGAACCAGGACCTTTTACCTGTGAGGCAATAGTGCTAACTACTGTGCTGCATGATATAATATAATAAAATAAGTCATCCAACAGAACCTCATGTTCAAAGAGTCAGAGGCTGTTCTTCTGACATCTGAAAACATCACGTTAAATCAGAAAAACAGACTTTTTTTTTTTAGGTTCTTTTCTTAGTTCTAAGTCATTTTAAGTAAGTGAAAAGCATATTTAAACTGTCACGTCTTATATTGTGTGTTAATCATGTCCTGAATGAGCGCTGCAAAAACCCCTCAGGCATGAAACTGTTCCCTTTCATCAACAACTGGATTCCCTGAATTATGACTTATGATTATTTATATTAATTATTTATATTAATTATGATGCATGTTCCTTTACATCTGTCGTGCACTCTAGAAGTTTCCTGGAAATGCAAATTCTTATAAATCAGCCATTTAGACAGAAGCTGATTGGCATGCAAACTGACAGATCAGAGCCAGTTTTAATTCCAGTGATAAATGAGGAATTTCAGGCAGATTTGGAGCTCAGCAGCAAACCGTAGATCAACCTTTGTGATGGTTATACAGACTGCAATGAGACCGCATTAATCAATCAGCGAGCAGAGTTTATGCTGGATTCTGTGCAGTGACAGGCTGACAGCAGTCCAAATGAAATCTGATCGTCTCATTTGCTGCATTAAAAAGCAAACAGAGTTTCTGGGGCTTTGACTGAGCATCATTAATGAGCTTCGGGACTTCTTTGTATCAACGCATCTTAAAAAAAAGAGTCAACGGGATAAAAAATGCTTCACTGATTCTTTATTGAGTAAAAAAAACAATGATAAAAATGTGAACAGAGATACCACAGAAAACTGTTCACGTTTCATTTACAAACTTTTCCTCTCAGAGCAAAAGAAATTAAAAACTGAAAAATGAATCCGTTGTTTAAAACATGAAATGCTTGTATTTTAAATGAAGGTAAATGAACGTTTACAGAACGTCACCAACAGATCAGCTCATTAAAGCCTCACAGACGTACTCCACGTTACAACAGAAACACGATAATCGGACTTTTGTTGACACAGTTTTATTTTATTTTTTATTTAACCAGGAAGATCCCACTGAGATTAAAAAGGGAGACCTGGCCAAGATAGGCAGCAGTACGCATCTCACAGTTACAGAAATTACACAATTAAACACAGGAAACAACAACACACACACAAAATAATACATAAATTAATTAAAAACTAAATTAAAAGGACAATCAATGTAATTGAAACAGTTGAATGTTATGGAATTGGCCTCAAGGATTCTTAGTTTTGATGTAAAAGCACTTGATTAAATGAATTCTGTCATTTTCCAGTCGTTCTGCAGCTCGTTCCAAGCCAAGGGTGCTAAATGGACAAAACCAGTTCGGGCAAATGGAAACAAATGGAATAGAAAGCAACAGGAACCTTGCGGACGAAGAAAATAACGACCAGCATGTTTCATTGCAAGCAGGAAACATATATAGGAAGGCAGCAATCCGAGTATTGCCTTATATATAAAACTGTATAAATGGGGTCGGTGGGACACCATCGGTCATGGATGGGCCTCCCCAGAGCTGGACCTCAGCATGACTGAAGCAGTGTGGGATCATCCTGACAGAGAACACAACGAAAGGCAGAAACATCCAAAGAAGAGCTCTGAATGTCCTTCAAGAAATGTCCTCACGGGCAAACATATGGACCAAAGTAAGTATTGACTGCACTGCCTGCATTAAAGCCAGCGGCTATCCCCCCTCCCTCCGATGCACCATGTTATGATTGCTCTGTTGTGCTGGGGAAGCAGGAACACTGAGGACCACACAAAGATGCAGGGCACAACTCTAAACCTCCAGGATGAGGACTCTGATGTCCTGCAGGGCACACCCAGTGACAGGTAAGAGCTACTGCAGGCCCGTCAGGAGGAAATGAGTTCAGAGACTCAGACTTTACTAAATTGTCTATTCGGACTTATTTAAATACCATCCTCCCCAAACTGAAACGCCTACAGATGCATCTGTGATAACAAACCTGTCGCACCTCTTTGGTTTGCACTTGCACAGACTGGGTGAAGTTTATGAAATGTATTGCTCAAAAAGGTAACACACAAAACCCATCACACTGCCTGCATGCTAAAAGATCACAACATGCTTTTATGTAGGAACTTGTTGTTCCTCATGGTACCCCCAGAGTTTTAATAGTTTGTTTTCCTGCAAAGCACAGCAGGTCTTTCTGCTTTCATCAAACTAAAATGCTCCTGCATTCCTTCTCATGTCTCTGAAAACCAGCTGTGCTTCAGCTTTAAAGTGCTTGCGGGTCATGTGATTGTTGGGTTTTTCTCTGTATGTATTATTGTAGGGTCTACCTAACAATATAAAGCACCTTGAGGCGACCGTTGTTGTGATTTGGTGCTGTGTAAATAAAACTGAATTGAAATCTCAGAATAGTTCTCAGTTTGGCTCTCATCATGTTCCAGTTTTCTAAGAAAAATGTAAGAAATGATGTATGAACTGAGTCATAGGCGATTACAGTCTCTGTCAGAGTTTCTCAGGGTGCAGCTGAAATCTGATGTTTCAACAAACCAAACTGACTCCATGCTGGATAAAAAAATAGATAAGGTCAAAAGTTACAGAAAGCCTTAAACTGTAGCTGGTTTCTGATCATAGAGCCAGCTTATTTACCAGTTTTCAAACTGTCCGTCTTAAAAACTCAAAATATAACAGGTCCTCCACTTTCCCCTCACCTTCCAATCGAGACCGAACGCTGGAGGTCTGCGAGGGATGTCCTGAGATTTACAGCTGACCTGTTGGAAATTATGAAGCACATTTGCAGGAAATTACCTGGAAAATAAAAACTGCCAAATTAAAGGTCGCAAACTCTGCAGGATTTTTAAAAGGTTTTCAGTGGAAACGATGAAAGCAGCAAACTTTCAGCTCATCTTCTCAGGCTGCAGACTGGACGTCTGTCTGCTTCAGCTTCTGTTTGATGAGATGTTAAAACTTATCTTTAATTTCATGGAGGCTCATCTGATCAGCTGTTTCTATTGGAAACTGATGCACACTGACTCAGCAGGTAGTTTTCACTCACCTGATCCATCACAGGTAAGCATCTGTGTGGGAACGCGCAGCACTAAAGCTTAAGGCCTTCAAACAGGTTCTGATTTTACCTGAGCTCCAGAGGGTGAGGGTCGCAGAGCGAAGATCTATTTCCTTCTAAAATTCATTTCAGTTGAACTCGAGTAAAATATACAAACGGATACCGTAAGGTGGAAGATCTCTGCTACATTCTGAATGTCCCCTCATCTGCTTTTCAATCCAGGTGAAGGTTGGAACCACACCAGGAGAAACAGGAGAGGATGAGCGCAAGCATCCAAAGTCTCTGCAGAGATCAGTTCACCTGCCGAGTCCTCGACTCACCTTGACCGTCTTATTGGCCAAAACCTGCAAAGAAACCAGAAACTCACCTGGTCGGCTCCGACAGGTACCACACCAGATGAAAACTTGAGTGCAGAACAAACTGTGTGTCTGTCACGTCTGAAACATTACGACTCAAACATCAGAGCTCTAAACTCTGACCTGAAAGATTCACGATCGGCGTCATTGATCCGTCCCCTTCATATCTGCTCTGTGCACAGCAGGAACGAGTTTAACGACCGCCGTTTCAGACGTAAAGACAGGGTGAGTTTGGATCTACTGCACTCAGTCGAGTCTTTCTAGTTTCAGGGATGAAGATCTTCATCCCTCCAGTTTCCTGCCCTCACAGAAGCATTTTCAACTCAATCATTTAACCTACAGAGACATCAGAAAGCTGCAAACCCACAACAGGGCCACACACACACACACACAACACCTAAGAACATAAAATCATTTACATTCTGAGCTTCATTTTTCCTAATAAGGACTATTTGGATATCAGTGACCGCTCGATGTACATAAGTTAGTTTCTGGCTTGGTTCTCTTTCCTGAGCAGGTGATTAGAGACCATCTTCAGCTACAAACTGTTTAAGATGAAGATTTAAAGACCAAAGTTATCACTTCAAACTCTCACTTTCCAAGTCAACATAAGAACTGATCAAAATGAACAGGAAGCTGAAATGAAAGGATGGATGTGTGTTCATTAAATGAAATCGCTGGTGTCCCAGACGGGAGCTTCTGTGGCTGCACAGGAAACACACACATTAACCTACCTTAGTGTTTTTACAGGTGTGTTATGTAGAATTCGACTTCCACAGGAGACCCCTGCTCCTAAATGCTGCACAGTTTGCTTCACGAGCACTAACCAATAAGTGATCATTGCTTCCACTCACCTATCAGTAAACATGCATCAGCAACACCTCTCTGACCTGTGTGCTTGAAATTCTCACGATGACGTGAATAAAAACTTTTTAACACTGATCCAAAAAGAGATTTTATTGTTTTAAGGACCGAGGCCATCCAAGATGAAAGGACTGTTTTTAAACCTCATTTCTGTTTAATTGACCATCTGAAACCACAATCGTTCACACAGGAAGTCCCGCCCACAGCCACCTGATTGAGAGCAGCTTTGACCTTTAAACAAAGACACTGAAGGGAAAAAATAAATAAATAAATAAAATTTAAAAAAATAAAGCAGTAACTTATATGACAGATATACAGATATTCTTCATATTTTTTTAAGTGACTGTTTTCTTTAATGCTGCTCTGACAGAAACAATCAGCATCCTTTCATTTGTGTCTCAGTTATTAAAAACCAAATGTGAGGGCCGGCCTTCATCTGCGTTGTGTAAAATGTGTAACAACAAATATTACTGACAAAATGACCGGCCGCGGTTTTTCTCCATCTTCTGCTCTAATAATATTACAAATGAAGATGTCACAGAAGCTTCTGACAGCTCCCACAGAAAAGCTTCTGCTGTCGTATATTCGCAGATCACACATTTATCACACAGCACTGAAACAAAGGACTAGACTGAATCAGTGTTTATTTCATTTTCACAACAGAAACACAAACAGTTTAAATCATAAACATGCTTTCTGCTTAAATCAAATTTACTGGCAGTTTTACCACCTCCATGCATGAGAAAAATGTCTCCTCACATCTGCTGCATAACATTAAGTCATAATGGCTGAAAATTGACAGACGTTCATGAATACAGTGAATTTATTATTACTGTAAGATGTGAGATATGCTACACAGTAAGCTAAAACAGTTTTATTAGTCAGAAGAAGGTCTGTGCAGCTACAGAGTCAGTGAAAAACTGCCTAGCTATCCTCAGAAATAAACCGAAAAAGAAAAAGAAAGGAATGTGAAACCTCTCAGCTCTTCTCAGAGGCAGCGTTCACCTCCATCTCCCACTTCTCCAGGAAATCCTGCAGGTTCAAATTAAAAACATCGATGCCCTTTTGGGAAAGGTGCACACCATCGACCCGGTAAAGACCCATGTTTGCGCCACACCGGATGTTATCGTGGGTCAGAGAGGTGCCGCCCAGCTCCGAGATGATATTTTGGATCCGACGGTTTACCGTAGTACGGACCAAATCGACCTCATGGCTGTCCGCCGAGTGGCGCCACACCCTTCGAGGGAGGATATTGGACCACACAAGTACACACTGTGGGAAGATGCTCCTCATAGACATCAAGTCCTTCTTGACGGAGGCCAGCAGGTCTGTGGGGCTGTCGGTGCTCAGGTCATTCCCCCCCAGGTGCAGGATGAGGACATCTGGGTTGGGCCAGGTGACCTTCAGCTGGTGGAGCTGTGGCAGCAGCTGAGACCACGTCATGCCCTGGATGCCCTTCCACCAGACGGTCACCTTGCTGGGGTCCATGCCCAGCTGCATACCTACCTCCGGAGACTTGGCACGCGACTCGGCCCAGTACACCAGTGAATGACCGACGATCCAAACGTTCCTGGGCTCACTGCTGACTTGCTTACCTGGAAATTTCAACAGGATATACTTGTAAGTGCCAAAGCCTGATGGAACATCTTCACAGGCTGAACCCAAACCATATTTAGCATCAAATCCCAAAGCTAAGACTACTCAGTCTTCAAGCTGGTTTCACAAAGCTCTTTTAGACCACAGACTCAGGTCAGCATTAATTAGCACAAAATTATATTTTAATATGTCCCAGAGAGATCGGCAGTGCTTGGACATTTGTGACAGCTGACAGCAGAATTAAAGGTCCATCGACCTTTGTGAAACAAGCAACCTTCATATGGGTGACATCACACAGGATTATCAGTGCAAAATTCACCCTCTCAACTTTTTTTTTGCAGTTGATTCTATCAGGTTCCTTTTTGCTTCAATGTACTTACTTTGTGCATTATCAAAGCTTTTCTTTGCCGTTCTTATATTTGCTAAAGCTTTCTAGCTCAATACATCAATGACTATATAAATGACCGAAGTGATAATTACCATTTCAGGAAAGTTAAGTGTCAGATGTGTTAAGCCAAAAGAAAACCTACCATTTACATGTTTGTGATAAATTAGTCTTTGTATCTACATGTTCAGACTCATGACTTTATTGACGGATTTATACTTTAATATAATCAAAAGTTTTTAAAGCAAGCAAAACTATCAGCCTGATTAATCAAGACACCAAAATGATCACCTACCTTCGCCATCAAGACATTAAATAAGTCTGCAGTGTTTTTATTTTAAACCGCTTTAAAATCTAACATATGCAAAGCTGTGAGCGACAGTTGCTATAGCCGTTTTTATATCCTGTCCCTAGCTAATAACTCAGTCCTAAATAACAGCCCATTTCTTAAATATTTCATGTTTACAGATGAAACGGATGCACACAGAACGATAACTATACTGCTTAACCTTGTTATTGGCTTCATTCTAAGGCTGTTTTACTCTGAGGTTGCTTCAGAGTCCAATATTTCATGTGGGGAAAGGAAATGGAGCTGAACCTCAAAAAAGCCCAACGAGGGCGGATGGACGGGAATCTGGAATCCCAACTACACTCGCTTGACTGTCGTTGGGGTGATGGCCAATGTTTCAGGGCTTACAGCACAGTCCAGTCATATCCAGGTAACAGAAACAATATCTGGGAGAAAAATTCTTGTTCCATAAACTTTTTATCATTTACAATACAACCACGAATGGTGACATGTTTAAACAAAGCTGAAATCTCTGTTGGCGGATTGTTTATGGTCTGTAGATCACATTTCAGCCAGTATGATGTTCTTCTGCTCTCCACGTGGAACACTAAAGGCTGAATCTGCAGGCAGTGTCCAAAGCTTCAAAAAGGCCCATTTTTGGCATCCTTGGGTCACAGATTTACATCTGATCATCTGGGTACTAGTTACTCAAACTACTGGTGGATATTTAACAACTTGACTAGATGGTGGGTTTTGGCCATTAAGATTACCTTAAAACTACAAAGATGAAGTTAGTGTAGAGGTAGATCCAAAGAAAAAGTCATTTAAGTGTGGGTCAGATCTTTAGAGGCTGCAAGGTGTAGGCCTATCCAGCATAACTCTCAATGTTCACATTATGCCCTGTTGTTGGATTATTTGAGATTTTATTGACATTTCAATTCCCCAATTCCATATTGGACCTCATTATTTTACTGACGTCTAAACCAAACTGGTCTAAACTGGAAGTCCAACCTGTGAAACCTCACAGGTCTGCAACGTGAATAGAAGTTACCTGAGCACATGTTTAAAGGCAAAGATGAGACCTGTTGTGTGAGGAGTCACACTGGATGTAAATGCGTCAAAGTGTGAGCTGTGACAGATGACCTACTGCCGTTTGGATGATGGAAGTCCAAAGGTGTGAAGTTCAACCACCACCTGTGACACGGCCATGTTTGTGGCACAGAAAATAAAAACAGAACCCAAAAAGCGCAGATAAAGATATCTATACGACCAGTCGGTATCAGCAGTGCGTCAGTCCCAGCTTCAAAAATGATGACTTCAGATTAATTCTCAGAGTTCTCTGTTAGCTTTCTGAGCTAACATCGGTATTACAGGTAAGACGAGCAAGAAAAGTATAACGTCCCTTTCATATAACAAAAGCTGGATGGCTTAAAATAGCGGTGTGACATGTTCTAACACTTAAAATTTAATTTTACATTCAAACATAAGAATATCAAACTGTGCTATATTATACTGATGACCTACCAAAGAAACGGTGATCTCTAGCTGAGTCCCAAATGGTGACTGAGGCCAACACAGGTAGTGTCACAGACCAACAGGTACTATCCAACCATGTGATTAAGTTAAACAACCGCCCCCTTCGAAAAAATACCCCACAAAAAAAACTTCATATAAAATGTACAAAGGTCAACGATTTAAAATTGATCTTTTAAATTTAAACAATGCTATGCTGCCTTAAACAAGTTTTAAAAATATTCTATGTTCAGAAGGGATATTTTTACAGAGGGCAGTGGGCAAACTACCAGAACATCATTTCTTAACATATAAAGGGGACCCATTCTGCTACTCATATATATCAGCGTCTGATGTTCTTATTAAATGTGACCAACGATCACATAATGTGGTAACTCTAAAAGTCACCCAAAATCTCTGACTGAACCTTCACTTTATGTTTTCTCTTTTTTCAGAAGACGGCCAATCAGGAGAAAGTGGGCTCTTATAGACCAGTGTTTCCCAACCACTGCGCCGCGGCACATAGGTGTGCCGTGAGAACTGATCAGGTGTGCCGTGGAAGATTATCTGGTTCCACCTGATTCTCTTCCACTAGAGGGCAGCACAACTACCTGCTC
>VVHJ01019637.1:11941-22250 GCA_015107715.1 Tylochromis polylepis
GATTGGTGTTCTAAGCGACTGGCGTGAGTAACGGGCAGAACAATTACTGATTCTCTTCCACTAGAGGGCAGCACAACTACCTGCTCTAATTAAATGGGTTGCCAACTGCCAGTAAAACAGAAGAAGACGAAGAAGAAATGACATAATAGTCACGCTGTGAGTGAGACAACGCAGCGCGTAACAGCAATAGATAAATATTAGAAAAGAAAAAGTCGTCAGTCTGACCTGGGTCCTGGAGAAAACTGCGACCCAGATGAAGGCCCTAGCATGAGTAGTGGTCAGAAGAAAGCAACAAAGGTATACTGGGGACAAACCGAGAAATGATCAATATGCTTTTTGTGACATTTTTGTTTGGTGGTGTGCCGTGTGATTTTTCTAATGTGGAATATGTGCCGTGGCTCGAAAAGGTTGGGAAACACCGTTATAGAAGGTGGCCTTCAAGAGACAGGAGCTCTTCGGCCTTGTTTCACAGAGAGAAGAGCCATGACACAAGTATAAACACTTAGTCACAGGATACAAATACAGAGCTGTAAATTAGCAGAATAGGTCCACTTCAAGCTAATGACACCAGCGTAATAAACCCTATGGTAACAAGATGGGTAATCTAATGAGGAGATTAATATGGACGTTATATACCTGGAGTAAATTTCCCAAATGAAAAAGGACATATCTGGACACAGTGCTTACTCATCATACTTGCTACTCTCTTTTGACATTCAAAACAGGCTGTAGAACATCAAATCATGTATCTAAGATCAAAACCAAGCAGATGTGAAATAATGTAGTTAGCAGTCCAAACTAGCAGACAGGTCTACTCTGGAACGAAAGTCACATTCTTAATGGGTAACCTCGCTAATCTCTCATTAGTTCTCATTAGTACCAAATTAGTTCTAAAATATTAGATAACCAAATATTTTTACCTTTGGTGGAATTAAACAACCTTCTCAAGGAAGCTTTCCTGATTCAGCAGCTCTTCCAGTTAATTATTAAACCTGGCTGGATAAAAATAACTGTTTCCAAGTTTCTTTTACTGTAAATGAATAAGGAAGGCTTTACTTGTTGTTGCCCGGATTATGAGTAGTCTCCTGGATCTTCTTCTGCACACTTTTCAGTTCGATGCAAATGGAAATGACCAAACTTGACTTACCCTGAGTATTTCAATAGGACTGGACTCAAAAACTTAAAATCAAACACAAAAAAATCCTGTGTAAACAATTCTGTAAAAACAAAAGACTAAACGTCTAGAAAAGTGGACTTGTTAGCAATAATCAACCAAATTACCTCTTAAAACAATCAGAAAAGAAGCTGTTCCAAGATAGGCCCTGATGTACAAACGCTCATTAAAATATTGCAACGCATTCATGAACGCGAGATATTTCGGCTTAAGAGAGCAGAGTTCATAAGAATCTGTAGCTTAGCATTTACTTCCAAAGCGAAAATGGACACAGTCTGAGCTCTGCTGTGTTTAAGGCACCGTCACCAGCTGATGGCTTTAGTGAACACGTTAATGAGCTGCAGCTGATATACTCTCTAACACTATCTGCAGTAAACATTTTCTCACTTCAGTCAAAGGCGACATTTCTTAAAATGTCAGTTTTGACGTCCTTAATCTCGGACAGCATATATCAGTAACATGCAGTAGATGGCTGATTTATACCGGACATTAGCTGTTTAACGGCTAACTACACACAAAATGACTTCCTGAAACCAAAAAAATGATGTTTCTGGCCAGCTCTAGACAACTTCTTAGCATTGCATGCATTTGGGAAGACAGGGTTCAGAGTACAAGGCCGGGCCACTTTCTTTCGACACTAATCCATGTACGCCGATCTTATTCCCGAACTGACGCTCCCTCGTTATGGTACAACCCTAGATCTTGGATCTAGGCAGTTCTGATAAGACTGAGACCTGGACTATTTAATGTAAGAATTACATTGATTTTCTTTGAAGAAAACAATATTAGCTACTCAAGATCTTGATAAGACAGAGCAACCAACCAAATAGGAATGAGTCAATCTATGAATTTTGGGAAGGTCTTTGCTTCAGCTCACCAGGAGGAAGACCATGACAATGTACTAGGTTTATTTGAATGAGAGCAGGTATCAGGACCATCAAACATAAAACAATTCAAAGCCTAGAAATGGGATATTATACTAGCTGTTCAGTGTTTACACTCAGCGGTCACCATTTCAGTACACCTCTCAGTATCTGGTACTGTGTTGAGGCTGAGAGGCCAGAAAGAAGGATCTACTGGCTCTTTGTGACTCAAATAAGGATTTTTCAGGTCTAATGTCAAAAACTTTCTTCTGGAATTTGCTCTTTGGAGTGGAGATGTGATCCTTCTTCAACACATCCAAAAATATTATAGACCTTTATTTAGGATGACCCAGATGTAGACCCAGAGGTAGTACCAGCATACAAGCGGTCAGCAAATTTGTTCCTGTACTGGTAAGATACATACCATTTAGCAGCATAATGTACCTTCTGAATTAGGTGCATTTATGAGCAACCACTGAGTGTAACTAAATCTAAGCTGAATATGGTGCTAGCTTTCCAAAACATGATCCCTCTGCCTACCTGTCTACTTATCAATGTGGTTTGATGCTGAGAAACTGTCAGGTGCTGAACTGGTACTGAATGTTTGGTCATGCAGTATAATCATACAGTCTAATTACACTCATAACAAAGTCTATATTCCAATGGAAGAGACCAAACACATTATTTGGAGTTCAGATTGCAGCTGGCGGCTTCTCTTGATCATTGGGACGAACCACTAAACTCAGCTAACGGGTGCAGAAGAACACACAATTGTCGCATTGCAATGTTTATGATGCCATTTAGAGGAGTTAATGACTCCATGTCAAAGCTGTGGTGGTATATATGTATCTGTCCCTACTGTGTAGGAAACTGTAAGATGGCAGGGCCACCTAGATGAAGAGACACGACTGTATCTTGGCACTGGATAGGTGTCGCTCCCCCAGGGCATAACTGGCTAACAAGGCTTGGGTAGTTGCATGTTTTAGATTCAGATAAAGCAAAGCAATACTTCCTTGGTGTTATCTTCTTAATGTTTTACCATGTCTCTGGAGACGTGGCTGGGCTTCTCACTAAAACCTGCATAACTACCCGTTTGTTTGTTTTTAATACTCAAAGTACCTGTCAAGTGAAATAAAAAAGGAAACCATGAAAATAATACACATTGTATGCAGTGGAAAATGTATTTGTTATTCAAATACCTGCAAGTGAAAGATTTCTAGTTAGGATGAAATATCTTTTTGTAAAAACAGAGGTTCTGATACCTGACGAGATTAGCGAGCCGTCCTTACTGGTCTCCCCTTGCTTCTTACGGGCCAGCATCTCCTTGAACTCCTGCTCTCTCTTTTCCAAAAGTCTCTGGTTGTACAAATCCAGCTGCAACATAAATGTAAATACCTTGTCAAGACTTCAACCATGATGCAGATGATCTTATCATTCTTTTATAATTTCTTGGGTTTCTAACTCTCAAGTGCACAGGTTATCTGAGAATATACACTCTAAGGAAAGAACCCATCCAAAAACCAGATGCTCTACAGTACATTTTAACGTACTTTCTTATTTCATCTTTGGTGCAGTAAAATATCTGATAGTCCAGTAGTACCAGTGCTGAACCTACCTTCTCCTTCTGCTTGAGCTTTATATCATCTTCCGTCTCTACTAATGGGGGCTCTGTGGGTAAACTGAACTGGACAGATTTGACTGGTTTGGCTGGAGACTGAACAGCTAGAGATTTCACGGTCTCAATGACCTTCAGGCATCTCGCCACTGTCGTAGAGATAGCAGAATGGTCAGTGCTTGCAGAACTTGAAGATGTCAGTGCTGATGATGGTGGTAGTACCACAGTAGTGGTTAAAGGTTGTGGAAGACTGGTGGTCCCAAGGGGAGGAGCTGTGTCTGGCACTTCAATAAAAGGCAAGACTGATTGATTGGAGGGTGGAGAGAAAAGAGGCTGTCCAGGATGATGTCGTGGTGGAGGTCCAGGAGGCGGTCCGGGAGGAGGCTGTCCTGGCCGCCGTGGAGGAGGTCCAGGTGGAGGTCCAGGAGGTTGTCCTAGTGTTTGGAATTGTGGACCAGCTGCAGGAGGAGCTTCAGTGACCATGCTGGATGTGGATGTCTGCGTTGGCAAAATCTCAGCGGTGATGCCAAGTGGCCAGTTGAATGGTGGTGTCGGGTGTCGGTAGTGAGCAGGTGGAGGCCCAGGAGGGGGTTTTGGAGAAGGGGTGGCGGCGGGTGTGCTCCCCATTGTTTTGGTAAGATTCTGTAGCTGTTGTGCCTTCTTAAGTGCTTCTAACTCTTGCTGGTCCAGGAAATCTTCATATTCAGACATGTTAGTTTTCTGTCTGCTGACCGGCTCCAAACTGGAGGATCTGACAGGCGAGGGGGAATGGATGCGATCCGATTCCAGAGAACCGGTTCTGGTTGTCCGCAGTTCTTCCCGTGGAGCTGATGAAGTCTCTCTCTCTGTGGAAGATCTCGGGCTAAAGACTTTCTCCTGGGCTTGGCTGGCCAGTTTAGAGACCTCTCCTGTACTCAGCTTCAAGCCAATAGTACGAAGTAGACTCTGGATCTTGTCATAGGGTTCTGTCTTTGGATCCTCATTCGTTTTCTCAACAGAGGAACATTTAGGGCTTGGTGGTCTCTTTTGCCCTTCTTGGGCTAGACTAATGCTTGGTGGCTCTTGAGCCAGTCCCACAATTCGAGAGAAACCCTTGCCATCCTGAAGAGCCCGCTCATGGGGCAGAAGGTCATCATGAATATGAACTGGTCCAGAATTCTTTTCAGCATCCACCTTTCGGTTAAGCATATCAAGGAAACGGTCCAGGGGTGGTTTCTCGGCTGGAGGAGACGAGCGTGATTTCTTGTCCTTTAGTTTGGGAGAGGGGCTTCTAGGAGGCGTGTCTATGGGTGAAGGGGGTCTGAATGAGGTCTGGGAGGAAGAAGCAGCAGCAGCACTATGGGACAAAGGCGGGTGAGTCGAAGCTGTGTGAGCTTTGCCAGAGTGAGAAGGGGGCGAGAGGCCACGGGGTTCTGGAGAGCGGCTTCGTTTGCCTGGGGGAAACGGATCATAAGGTCGGTCCACATACGCCGGGTCATAGTAGCGATCATCGTAGGGTTCATCATAAACATCGTATCGATCAGCGTAGCGGCGGCTGGTAGATGGCGGGCCACCATAGGGAGATTCGCTATAGAGGCGACTTTCATAAGAGTGTTCACTGTACGGACGGTCACCATAAGGATCTGTATATGGCCGAGTGGCATACGGGTCACCGTAGCGGTCACTGTATCGCCTGTCTTGGTAAGCACTATACGGGCGGTCATAATAAACATCATCATAAGGAGGACGGTGGAGATATTCTGGTCCATCTGGTCGTTTCTTTAAGATGGAACGGACTGGTTTGTACTCGGCGAGGGGAACGGCGATCCTGCCGTGGTCGTAGTCGATGCAGGTCCTCTGTCCAGGTTCCAGTCCTCTTGGGTCAATGTCCACCAGAGACTTTTTGTAGGCGATCATTTCATTCAGCTCCTCCAGCTCCCGCTTCTTCCTCGCCAGCTCGTCATCCACAATTCCGCCTCGCCTAGGAGGAGGGCTCAGCTCCCTCCTCCTCTTGTGACCATCTTCATGGTCTCTGCTTATTTTACTCCGTCTCTTGCTGGCCCGGTCTTTGCTCCTTTCCCTGCTCCTGCTTCGGCTCCTGCTGGAGCTCTTGCTCCGGGTGCGACTCCTGCTCCTGCTCTTGGAGCGGCTTCGGGTGCGCTTGTGTAATCTCTCTCGGCTTTGCCTGTACCTGCTGCTCCGGTGTTCACGGTCAATGCTGGAGCTGCGTCTCTTTTTACGTCCAAACTGGTCTCTGGAGGGACTTCTACTCCTGCTCCTGCTGTGACTCCTGCTGTATCTACGCCTCGTGGCACTGTAATCCTTCTTGTTAGTCTTGCTGTCCTGTGCTCTGAGATTCTTCACCACTGCCTTCAGCTTCTCTGCCTCTGGTTTTTCCTTCCTGAGGAAGTTACGGGGAGGTTGTTCTTAATAGGTTTCACAACGTGTCCAAGATCCAAAAAGAAATATGGCATTTATTCAGGGCCTAATATATTTACATGAAGAGTGGTAAAATTTTACATTTAGAACTTACTCTTCTGAAGCTTTTGTCAGTTTGATGGTCATCTGCCAAAGGAGACAATGTAAGTTATGACCAATTAATTAGAATAATGACGTTTACCTTTTACATTTTATCACTTATACTAAAAAGTTACAGATTATCCCCTACTAATATATGCATTCTTTGCAAAAGATTTCTTACAGTTTGAAGGAAAGCTTGAAAGACTCCATAAACATTATGACATAAATTCCCAACAGAACTAGTTAAAGCTCATCATGTATCTCCACACTGGACTAAACATAAATCAGGTCCTCCTCACCTTTCCTTTGTTTGCACCGACACCACCAAGTTTCCTCACCGGGAGAAAAACGCTCTCTGTGTAACGTTTTATCCTGATGGCCTGGACTCTCCCGTCTGCCGTTTCATGCTTGAAAAAATGACAGACATGATTTTAATCAGAAACGTTATCAGGAACATCACACATCCAAACACGCTCGACTTCCTCACGTTTAAGCTTGAAACATTAAATCTTACACCACCAACATCAAAAGAAAAACAGAGAGGTCTGCAAAGGTCAACTCTGAGACATTGGACTCAAAAGATGAAAATAAGTCATTGAAGACGTTCCCCTCATTTAATTTCAAAAGTTCAGTTGCTACCGACCAGCAAGCCTCAGCACTTCCTGTCTTGTTTCTCTACCAGCAGGTTCGAGTTGTTCCTGGATATCATTTAGCTGCCTCTCAAGTGGATCCCCGATCCAGTGGTTGGATAAACTCCACCTCCTCTGCAGCTGGTAGTTCTTGTTCTACTCGACACAGCATGGAGGCTTTCCAGGAAGAGCCAGGACCAGCAGGAGGCGGAGTCTGTCCACGAGATGAGGGATTCACCAGAAAGGCAGCTGATTGTTTTTCAGAAAGAGCAGTTCATGTGCCTTCCTGTGTGACCTCCATAGATCGCCTTGTGGTAGTTCCATTTAGAAATATTTGGACCCTCCTCTACAGTTTACCCGACTTCCTGTAACCTTTCCCTCAGCAAGAGGACTCACCGGGACAATGCTGAACTCGACCTTCTCGTTCAACTCCAGCTTCTTCTTCTCGATCACCTCGGACATGTGAAAGTAGAGCTGGGGGTTCTGAGTGCACTTGATGAGCCCGGAGTCCTCCAAAAACTCGATCACGATGCCCTGGTTGGAAAAGCAGCAGACACCGATGTTTGACTGTGCGGTCACCTGGACTCAGACCCTAAGAACCAAACTGAGGCGAAGTCCGCTTTTAACTCTGAGGCTCGCAGTAACCAGTAACCAACGTCAAGTCTTACGTGCTGACGCTGTTCAGTGGATTCTTCAAAGGAGTCATGGAGAATTTCCACGTAAGTTGCCCGCTCCTCTTTGGTCTCCCGATGGGTGGCGATGTTGAAACGCACCTGTGCAGGTGAGACAGTTCAGGATCAGGTTCAAAGAAGCAAACATTCTCTATATGCTGAACACTGAGATCTTGAAAAGGATTAAGAGTCACAGCTTGATATTTTTACAAACAAACACGACTGGTCTGAAACACAGAAGGAGAAAGTCAGGCATCCTCACCTTGTCACCATCTAGCATGGTGGCAGTGGTCAGTAGGTCTTTGGGGCCAAAGGTCAGCTGTTTCTGTTGGCCATCGACGGTCATCACCAGCCGGCCCACCTCTACATCTGGTTTGGTTTTGACTTCAGCTTCAGGAAGCTTCTCCTTCGTTACCTCCTCATCTGCCTTCTCCTTCTTCAGCTCCAGCGTTACCTCCTGTCCTCCCTCCACCTCTCCCTTCTCATTCTCCTCCATTTTCTCCACCTTTATTTGCACCTGAAAGCAAGAACAAACTGACTGTTTTCTTGTAATTTTTCAGGGAAATTACAGTTCCCGCAGAGCTTTCAAAGTTGTACCTGTCCAGCATCAGCACCTCCTTCCTCCTCCTTATTCGCCTCCTGTTTCTCCTCTGGTTTCTTCTCCCATTTCTCCTCAAGCTCCTTCTTTATTGTCTTGGGAGGGTGTCTGAGAATCGATTTGAGGACGGTACCTTCAAATCGCTCCTTGCTGATGTCGTCCAGCGTGTCGGGGTCTCTCATTGTGAAGCCGAGCGGTGTCCACTGCAGGACGTCAGGAGGACAGCGAGCGTTCAGAAACACCTCAGAGTTATATTTGTGGCTCCTGATGTTTTTGTGAAGATAAATGGACTTAAACAGGGTTAAAAGTAACAAGTTACTCCCAATTAATACGCTTATATGAAAAAATACAATCAAAATAAGACGCTCCGATTGGTGATTTGAAGTCTTGAGGGGTAAGCAGCCGGGTAACCCCCTGATTTCAGTCAGTGTCAATCAGCATCCCTCCCTCCCATCATCAGTGGCTTGAATGCTCAGGACCCGCCCACTTTGCAATGTCAATGATAATATTATTGAGTTGGATCAATAATATTGATCCAACTTTGCCTCCACAATGCGGGTGGCGTGGGGCGCCCTCTGTTGGCTGTTATGGGTTTCCAACAGATCTAGAGACTTTTCCCGCAGGCAGGTGAAACTTTGCTATAAGACTCAATAAGAGCTGCGAAATGTGACATCTCAGTAAAATGGGACGTAACAAATGTCTAACAACCTCGAGCAGCTGTCCTCACCTTGTCTTTGGCAGCTGCCAGCGCTGCAGCCACCTCCTCCTTCTTCTTCCGCTCCATCTCCCTCTCACGCACCTCCTCCTCCCTCTTCTTACTCTTTTCCTCCTCCCTCTTCTTCCTTTCTGCCTCCTCTTTCTTCTTCTCCTCCTCCTCCCGTTTCTTCTGCTCGTACAGGATCGGGTCCTCGATCTTCTTCGTCCTCTTCAGCCTGATTGCCCTCGTATTTGATTTCACCTATGGAGACAAAGCGATGGATCAAATCTGCCCCCCCTCCGCAGTTCACTCCCGTTCGGTTTGGTCCGTCGCACTCACCTGGATGGTCGTGAACTCCACCTCTTTCTCGATGTCGTCGCTGTTAAACTCCGTATCGCTGAAGTTCTCGCAAACGTCAAAGGGAAGCTCGCCGTGCTTCTCTGACTTCAGGATACCAACCTCCGGCCCCAGCGAGGTGATGATGCCCTGAAAGACAGCCGCTCCTGAGAGACTGGAACCAGAATGGAGCAGAAGGGAGGAGGCGGGTCGTCTGTGTGTGTGCTGCGTTACCAGCTCTCGCTCCTCTTTGGTGTATTTGAAGGTGAACGGGACTTTGGGTTTGATGTTGGCCGCTCTCCTCTTCCTCGTCACCATGTCGATCAGCAGGTTGATCAGCACGTGGTCGTTCTTCAGAAGCGTGACGCCGCAGTCTCGATGATCGAAGGTCACGTTGGTCCTGACGGTGCCGATGTTGGCATGGATCTGGCCCGGGTAACCGGGCATGCCGGGCTGGAGATGTGGGGGAGGAGCTTATTAAATAAACATGTTTACAGCCTGGTACAAAGTCCGCTTATTTCCCCTTCATAACAACCGTTTCTATAACTCCCCTGTTTAAATTGACTTACAGTTTGCATTATTAGGGGTGTGGCCTGTTCGACTGACAGGTGGAGGGTGACATGGGCGGCTGTAGCTGCTAGCTTTACCTGAGCTGGACCTGTGGACCGTGTTTGTGCTGTTGGAGCCTTTTTAATAACATCATGTGACCAATAACACGGCTGCTGTGAGGTCACTGTACTAACAGACCGTCTGAGGAGGCGGAGCAAGAGTTTGGCTCTACAGTGTTATCACAGTAGATGTCTCTCTGAGAGCGCTGTAACTAAGTTTAAGAATATAATCCACCCACTGTTATCATCTTCAATGCCCTGTACCAACATAGAGCAGAGCAGCTATCTGAACGCTACTCCAACAGAGGTCGATTATCTTGTTAATAAGTTTACCTCCTCACTACGTACGACTCTGGATATTGTAGCTCCTGTGAAAACTAAGGCCTCGAATCAGAAGTACCTGACTCCGTGGTATAATTCTCAAACACGTAGCCTAAAGCAGATAACTCGCAAGCTGGAGAGGAAATGGCGTGTCACAAATTTAGAAGATCATCATTTAGCCTGGAGAAATAGTTTGTTACTTTATAAGAAAGCCCTCTGTAAAGCCAGAACATCTTACTACTCATCACTGATTGAAGAAAATAAGAACAACCCTAGGTTTCTCTTCAGCACTGTAGCC
>VVHJ01019646.1:3825-16820 GCA_015107715.1 Tylochromis polylepis
GGAACTTTGTGTGTGTGTGTGTGTGGTCTTTAATGTGTTGCAACACTTTGTTTTTTTTTTATCCTTCCTCACACCATTGAATTCCCAGTTTGTGAACCTTACTCCTACTCTTAATTTGCAGAAACCCTTATGGACAGTCGGTGGGCTACCACAGAGCTGGCTTGGACCACATTCCCAGAGAGTGGGGTGAGTTTGCGCATGTGTTTAGTTTAGTTGTTTTTTGCTTTTTTTCTCCTCGCTCTTTAACAGCATTTGTTCCATTTGCTTGTTAATAGAGCCCAGTCTGCCTTGAACAGCACACCTCCTGCTGCTTTATGGCTTTGTTTTTGCAGCGTGTGTTTGCTTTCTCAGATTCTGTAAAGCAAATGAGAACCACACTATGATACATTGTGTGGAGGATATCAAAGATTTTCAGTTTTCAGACCACGTGAAAAGCTCAGCAAAAGAATATCTTTTTTCTTTTTGTGCATATTGCACTTTAAACATACTAATGAGCGAGCGCACACAAACAGGAGTCAAATCCCCACCACGTTTAAGGACTATTAGCTAGACTTTACCTTGAATGTCTCCCTAGGATAGAGTAGCCTGATAACTGAAAGCATGTGTCTGTGTCTTTTATAATGTGGGCCCAAGAGCGCATTACAGGCAGAAATTAAGGTTTTCAGCTGATACCCCCTATAGGAATTGTGAGAAAATAAAACAACATGAATTTGACCCCAGGGCTAACAGCCTGACAGACCTCCCCCACACTCGGCCAGTGTAATTTGTCTTCGCTACATGAGCGCAAAGTCAGTCAATGGAAATGGTGGGTTTCCATGGAAACGATCTCCGGCAGCCCCGGCTCCCTTCTTCTTTTCTCCCCCCCCCCCAAACAAGGGCCGGCTCTGAAATGTCCCCAGCATCCATGAAGTCATATGTCACGACTGGCGAGGCAGCCCCTCTTCTCACGCCTGACAAGCCCATACGTTCAAGGAGGCCCGGCAATTATCATATTTGTCAGGTAGTGCATCAGCGGGGTTGCCGGTGATTTACGACGCCTAATGCTGACTCTTGGGCTCATCGTTTGGGGATAAATTGCAAGCGGGGAGCTCAGAGACGTGAGATGAGTTATGCATTATTTTCCTCCGGTTGAAATAATCAATTTCTGGAACGCTCATTTGTTATGGAAACGAAGCATTCAGTCCGACGTGGAATTAGAGGGTGGGGTGGTGATGGTGGTGGTGAGGGGGGGGGGGGGGGAATCAAAACAATTGACTTCTCACAAGGTTATTTCCTAATGGACTAAATTTATTGACCCACCGATACATTTATCATAGCTGCTAATGGTAGTTACCATATAGAGACGCAACTGTTAACAACACATAAAGCCATACATGGTGCCCGTGTCACGCTGGGCCCTTAAATCACCATTTCTACAGCAAGACATCAGACTCACAGGGACACAAACCAAAGCAGATGCAAATATGTGCTCTTGCCTCGTGTGTGTAGGCATAAGAGGATATGTATCTATATGAGTCCATGTCAGCTGAAATGCTCCGGAGTGCCGCCATAGTGCAATCACACTGAAAGCGTTGCATTTAGATGGCCATTTTAATAAATAACTCACTGTTTGCATTATACATATATGGAGGAGGGGTGGTGGGGTTTGTTACAGAAACCAAGTCTTCCTTCGGGGCTGTTTCGATTGCGCCGCTACAGATATCGACGCGAGCGCTGCCTTCTGTAGGTGTGTCTGCACTTTGTTTAATAGCTGCTGAAGTTGGGCTTTGACGGAGCCGAGTGACTGATTGGCTGCTGACGATCTGAGCTGCGACACGCGATCGGTATCAGAACTCGTCAAACAGCCATAATGCGTGAAATTTGTTTTAATGGGAAAATGTTTTCTATTGAAAGTCCATAATAATTAGAATTTTCTGAATGATTCATGCAATTAGAAGCTTTTTAGCTGCAAATTATTCTGCACAGGCCACATGTACGCGCGCATACACACACGTTGTTTGTTGGTGTGCGTGTGTTGTATATTCCTGCAATCATGTTTATGCCAGACATCACTTAGCTGTTTTCAACATTTTCTATGGGCGAACGGTTTGCATTAGGATGCACTGCATTTAACACTATTTAATATTAATTATCAGCGTATTAAAAATTGAGCTTCTGCCGTAGCTCGGTCGGTGCTGAGCGAGAAATGGAACTGTTTTTGCGTTAAGAGAAAGCATTAGATAATCACGGGGATTTTTTCCCCCTCATTTAATTCTTAAAGCTGTTCCGCTCTTTTCTGCATAGTATTTACAGTCATTACTTTGCATGCAGCTTCTCCTCCCCTCATCGCAGCGTCTCCATGTTGTCTCCACAGTGGGAGGAGGTCAGTGGATATGATGACTCCATGAGCCCAATCAGAACCTACCAGGTGTGCAATGTCAAACAGCCCAACCAGAACAACTGGCTGAGGACAGACTATATACCCCGCAAGGGCGTGCTGCGCGTCTACGTGGAGCTCAAGTTCTCCGTCCGCGATTGTGCAAGCATCCCCAACATCCCGGGCTCCTGCAAAGAGACCTTTAATCTGTTTTACTATGAGTCGGATGGGGACACGGCCACGGACACCAGCCCTCTGTGGAGGGAGAACCCCTACGTGAAGGTGGATACTATTGCCCCAGATGAGAGTTTCTCTCTGCTGGAAGCGGGACGGATCAACACCAAAGTGCGCAGCTTTGGCCCCCTCTCCAAGGCAGGCTTCTACCTGGCCTTCCAGGACCTGGGAGCCTGCATGTCTCTAATCTCAGTCAGGGTTTTCTTCAAGAAGTGCTCCACCACCATTGCCAACTTTGCCGTCTTCCCCGAGACCGCTACGGGAGCAGAAGCCACCTCCCTGGTGATCGCCCCGGGGGCCTGCGTGAACAACGCCATGGAGCTGTCCGTCCCGCTGAAGCTGTACTGCAACGGGGACGGCGAGTGGATGGTTCCCGTGGGCTCGTGCACCTGCAACGCCGGCTTTGAACCTTCCGCAGACAGCACTCAGTGCCAGGGTACGTGTATTTAACAGACATTTAGACTTTTATTTAACCAAAGCTCCTTTATATGCTCAGCGCAAGTCACCTCAGTCTGTGCCCTCTTCCCTGCATTTATTGTGCAGCTCCTGAAAGAGGGGGTGGGTGAAGGAGGGTGGAGGAGAGTATGAATTAATGAGCTGTTGTAGAGAGGAGCCGCATACAAATATTGTGCAGGCAGGACAGGAGGGAGAGAAAGATAGCGGGAAGGCACAGAAACAGAAAGGCAAGGAAAATGCGTATAATAGAGGAGGAAAGACGGAGCCCGGAGAAGAGAGATATTAACAGAGAAAAGGGAGATAGCACGATGTACAGTAAAAAGAGTTGAATGTGCCCCAAAAAAACAAAACAAAAAACCCCAAAAACGGGATAGAAAATGAAAAGGGAGGGAGGCTGCAGGGAAGTCAAAGACAGACAAGCAAGGCTTCCTCTCACCTGGGCGTGAGAAATGGTGTCTAACATTCGCTGAGAGCTCATTCGTTGCCATTTGGCTGCTCAAGGTTAAAAGCTTGCCGCCAGCGCCTGATAAAAAGCTCTCCAGGGCTTCAGCCAGCGGTTGTGATGAGGAAGTGTAATTTCCTCCGTGGCCTCCTGTTAGTTAATCTACAGGCGGCCACACTCATTAACACCATTCAGACCAACGTGAGCCAACACTGCCACGCTAACATTAATCACTCAGACATTTCATTTCTTACCTCAGTCTTGCCTCTCGCTCACAGCCAAACACTGGATGAGATGGAGAGGAGGAGGAGACGAAGAAGAGAAAAGAAGAGGGGGATGAGGCACAATAAGAGAGGGGAGAGGGAAACATTAAGTGTATCAAAAAGTGGAAAATCATGGTGCCCTCCAAAGAGGTTAATGGATTGGAGAAAAGAGCGCCGGGTGATTCAGCACCCTCTCGAAAAGGAGTGGGGGAAAACAAACAAATAAAAGAAGATGACAATGCAGCTCTTAACACGAGAAAGAATAAATCAGATCACAGACTGTAGAGCCTTAAGGTCTCTTCGGATTGGGAAAGTTAAAAAAAAAAAAAAACACATTTTCATCTTGTCTTTGGCTTTTTATTGCACAGCGCTGTTGCAGGATCATTAGCTGCGCTGATTTTTCCTAAAAGTGTCATTGTTGGGGAATTAGGGTGGAACTTGAGTTCAAAACGAGAGACCACTTAACCCAACTAGTTAATCACAGACTCTCTCTCCTGTTGGAGCCCTCACGCTGACGCGACAGATGTTTGCCAGAGACCGCCACTTTTACAGCACCGGTTAGGAATGTGGCAAACAGTAAAACCAGGGGGGCTCCGGCGGCTGATGTATCCGGACCTTTTGGTGCTAATCCCCTTTATCTGAATCCTTCTTTAGTCTCGGCTTATGCTGGTTTTATCCTTAAGACTTGATATCAGGCAACCTTCAGCGTGACACGCTGGAATTCAAACGAATCGCTTGGACACATCGTGTGAGATAACCGTACTTTTTGTATACTTTCCTAATAACGCCGCTCGGCTAATTCACGTCTGCTCTGATCATTTGGATTGATTTATTGGCTTATTACGGAGCCGTTCCGCACGCGCGTGGAGGCCTTGTTTGTATTCAGTGGCATGGTTTTGAAGAACCGAGGACTGAGCAGACACTGATTGATGGGTTTAGGGTGTATCCCTTTTCTCAGACGCATTCTCCATCCCTGTTTGTCTGACAACAGCAATCTCCTGTCAGCAGTCGGTCTTCATCTTTATCCTCCCTTTTTCCTCCTCTTCAACATGAAACTTTGCTGTCATCCCGACTCTCTTTTTTAGGGAGATTAATGTCACCTAGCTGAGAGAGTGAAAATGAAAGAGCAGATGCAAATGTATAGATAAGCCCTCGTGCTTAAGTGTTTGTCATTTCTCACGTATGTATCAGCGCTTCCGCCATAAATATTGAGCTTTGCTGCTACTTCACAGGTACTTTGTTCTGTGACAGATGTGACAGCCGCTGGTCTTGTAGATAAGTGACAGCCCAGAATGTTTGGTTTTTTTATTTTTTGTTCCTTTATTTATTTATTTATTTATAATTTTTTTTTGTTGCTTTTGTTCTTATTGTCCTTTTCGTTTTTCTCGCCCACTCATCCAGCGTGCATCCCCGGGACCTTCAAATCCAAATTCGGAGAGGGATCTTGCGCTCCCTGCCCAGCCAACAGTCGCACCAGTGCACGAGGAGCCAATATCTGTCCGTGCCAGAATGGCTTCTACCGCGCTGACAGCGACCCCCCTGACTCTGCCTGCACCAGTAAGTCACTCTCCACTGCACAGACTGGGAAAAATAGTTTGAATTTGGAATATGCAATGCGCTGCATATCTTTTGACTTGTTTGCAGGGGCTTCATCTTAATCTGTTCTTACCAAGAAGAAAAGAGAAGTAGTGATTGTGCCCAATACACTAGTGCTCCCTGTGGGGTGTAAATTTTTCACTCTGATGAAAGTGTCACTTCATTGGAGCAATGTATGTAAATAGGCTTAAAACCAGCTTGGGGGCAGATGCTAGGATTTTGCCGTTTGCGCTGCTGTGTGCTTCTGCACACTTTGTCACTTTTTAGATTGATGCTGCTTGAAATGATTACATTTTTGGGTTCTGTTTTAGCAGAACGGCGCACGAAACTGCACGGCTCGTCTGCACACCCCAGTGTCGATTTGTCACGATTGTAATGCCGAACTATGTTAACACGTTTTTGGGTTTTTTTTTCTCAAATCACGTGATTGTGTTTGGTTTTAGTTGGTGGCCATCGCCACAGCAGAAAGGGAAACGGTGAAGCTAGTTAAAGGTTTTGCCTTAAAAGTGCACATTTCAAAATGATTTTTTACTTTGAAGGTGAAAGTTTCTGTTTCCTGTTTCCTGCAGCCACACCTGATCAAGTTTCACTACTGCTCAGCAAGTAGTTGCAGAGTGTTTGCAGACAAACCACGTCCAGCTGCAGCACTGGTTTCACCTAGCAGCAGCCTCCAGCAAACACTTGGCAGCCTGTCGGGTTGCATTTTTCCCTAACCTAACGGCCTCTATCAACCAGTACCAGGACAAATCCCAGTGCTGGGTTTCAAACATGACTGCATCAAGAGACCTGGTTACAGTGCAACACTCTGCTTTGTTAGCAGGGTTATAACTCACCGGGTCACAGTGACAAGATTTTTAAAAATCCCAGAAAAAAATCTTCCACTGGCATGAAAAGGGGATTTTTAATGTTGGCGAACTGCAGTGTGTTCAGATTGCTCGTGTCGCGTCAGTTGTCCACTGTGTCGCGCACGATGCAACCACTGGTCATGAGATGAAAAATGTATACTTCCTGACCGGTAGCGAAGTGGTTCCTGGATGCTGCTGGCAGTCGCTGGGTAAAATCGCAGGTCTCAAACATCGATGCTGCACCGAAAACCTCCTTATGCTTGCTTTAGTCGCCAGCAGCTTGCTGCGGCCGCCCGTAGTTTACATGGAAGGCATCGAAGAGTTCAGTGCTAACCAGAAACAGAAGAACGTTCATCTTCATCATCATCAAAGTAAAAGTTGTGCTCAGCGCTGCAGCCGACGCGTTTTAAAAAGTGCAGCTTTTACTTTGAAGGTGAAAAGCTTCTGTTTCACGTTGCATTTGTCACTGTTTTGATTGCTGCTTGGGGAATAGCTGACAAGTGTTTGGGGACAAGTTGGCGTCCTTGGTGCAACCTACAGGTGGCTGCAGCAGTCTGCTAGTGACCAAAGCATTTGCCTAGAGGTTTTCGCCAGCTGGTTGAGAAAGACATTTTTCCTAGTGATCAGTGGTTCAGGGGCGGGGGGTCATTGAGGGGTCTCTAATCCTGTGTGACTGAGACTTTATCAGTTTCACAGTGCCTTCCAGCGACCTGCCAAGATGGTTGCTGGTTTAATATGTTTGTTAGACTGGGCCCTTGTTCACTTGACCCTACATTTTCACACGTCTAAAATGGCAGATAATTTAACATCACATGGTTAGCAGTCATGTGACCACAATGTCTTCATAGTTGGCGTGGTAACACAAGGGCAGAGCCATTGGGGGAAACACAAAGGAAGCAGGCTTGGAAGCTGGGTTACTTTTGGGGCTCTTCTTTTGATTACCTCATGCACCAGGCAAGCAATTTGTATTCAAGTTAGTGGGGACGATCTTTATTCAGTTCTCCCTCAATTAAACTGAAATAATAAGAACAAAAGTCTGTGGCAATCGTGGCTAACATGAGGGTTTACTTGCTTCTAGAACTAGTTATCCTGGATTACCAGGACCAACTCACTTTCTGAGTAGAAAGTAGCAGCAGGTGGGCCTAGCTTGGTAGCAATGTAGTAGTATAGTGGATCCACTCAAACATTTATTATTTAAAAGCAACATTATGTCATGTGCTGAAATTATGAAAGAAGAATGTGTCAACAATGTACAGGTCGATAAAAAGCTCCACTTGGTAATGCATCGGTAAAATTGTCAGCGCTCTCAAATGTCAAACATTTTCTCTTTCTAGGGCCGTGAAGCCGAAATCGCAACGCTCAAAATTCAGTTTGACTTTAAAATGGCAAACACGTGTCTGTCAGCATTTCAAATTTAATGGTAGTTTGGTGGTAACTAATCCGGTCTGGTGCTGACCGCGGTGTCGGTGCTTGTTCTGCATGGAAGGGCCTCGGAGAGGAGCCCCAGCCCCAGTCGTGCTAATGGAGAGCGACATGTGCTGCCTTGACCGTGTAAAGTCAAGCCCCAGGGGCCTTTCGCTACGTTAAGTGACACACACGGCCCGCAACTGTCTCCCCCAGATCCTCGTCACAGGAACACTGTGGACTCTGACACTGACCAGTGTGTGCAGACAGGCGGGCAGGGACACAAACACCGCCTTCGACTAAACATGCAAACACACACAAACACACAGGCCTGACAGTTCTGTCCCTGCGGTCTGTCAGGCTTGTGCCAGGCAGCCTGCGCTTTGTGTTGGAAGCTGTGTGTGTTGCACAAGAGAGGCTCAGCCAGTCAATGGCCGGCAGCTTGGACTCAGCGTGTGTTTTAGATGGGTGTCCAATTAAAAGAACCTCCACTCTGAACTGTGCCTGCCTAATTAGAAAGGACAGGGTGAGTGAAACCCAGCTCAGGGCGAGCCGGCTGAGGGGCTGAAGTCTGTGGACAGGCGGTTTCAGAGCTGATAGCCTCAGAGCCCCCCCACCCTTCGCTCTCTTTCTGCTGTGAGACAGGTTAGACTTTCTGCTGCTGGAAGCTTAGAGGCAGAGCACTTCTCTTCTTTCGCTGTAACAGGATGAAAAGCATGTCAGAATCTGTGTTGCCTCCCTCCACATTTATCATACTTTATCCAGGTTTCAAAGGCTCTTGACTCAAAAACGTAGCCCTGCTTATTGAATTGCGGTGGCCTTGGGTCATACTGGCATGAGAACACGAATTTCCATCAAGAGTAGATTAGCTAAGTTCCATAAGCACCAAGAGTGGTTATGCATAGGAATGGACTACAGGGCTGCTCTTCATGAAGAAGCATTACATAGTGACTGTGGTTTTCTGCTTGTGCAAGTTTGAGCAGTTTGAACCCTGTTTGAGAAGTTTGAACCCTGTTTCTGATTATGTTGATTTAATTATTAATTGCACCCTTTTCTCCGTCCTGTTCCTTATGAAAAAACTTAACTCGTTGTCTGTTTCAGTACACGTAACAGCACATGTTCTTCCTGAGATATTAAAGGATTTTTACACCACTGGGGAGGATAATGCCAGCATTGCATAGGGAGCATGACTAAAGCCTCGCTGTGTGTTTTTTATTCTCTGCCTGCCCACCTGTTTTAACACCTACGTGCGCGTCTGTGTTTGTGCAGCGATCCCCTCGGCACCTCGCAACGTCATATCCAGCGTGAACGAGACCTCTCTGTCCTTGGAGTGGGAGGAGCCCGAGGACACGGGTGGGCGGAGTGACCTCGTCTATAACGTCGTGTGTAAGAAATGCCTCCGAGACCGGAGCCCGTGCACGCGCTGCGACGACAACGTGGACATCGCTCCTCGCCGGCTGGGGCTGAGGCAGAGGAAGGTGGTGGTGAGGAACCTGCAGGCTCACACCCGCTACAGCTTCGAGGTGCAAGCTGTCAATGGGGTTTCCGGGAAGAACCCCACCCCACCCAGATACTCCACAGTCAACATCACCACCAACCAAGCCGGTTAGTAGAACATCTGTCAGTGACACTGGATGTTTCCACAAGTTAATTCATAGAGTAGCTCCAATCAATACCACTTAGCATCACGATGAAACAGCCTGGTTAGTGAATCCCACGTTCAGTCAATGTCTATGAGTGTCTTAATGAGCTCTTAGCATACAGAGTGGTGCTAACACCAAGAGTAAACATTGCTGAACAAGCTCATTGAAAGCGACAGATGGACAGACTGAGCAGCCTTTCTGAGAGTGTTACAGGAAAAGGCAGATAAAATGTAAAATGTACACTATACCTCCAGCGTCAGCATTCAGCCCACTGTCAACCAGGTGTCTTACGTTACATCTCTGCCAATGTCACCTTTCAGCATCTCCACTTAATATTTGCAGTGTCATCAGCAACCAAACTGCTGAGCGCTTTTCACACACTGTAATTACTTTCCCAGTTAACCTGCACTTAATCCACCTTACTGCAGTTTATGGACCCAGGACAATGGCTGTCAGTTGAGCCTTCTTCAGGCCTCACAAATCAATAAACTGCAGAGCGGTGAAGGTGAATCGCGTCCCTCTGTTCTTTAACCGTTCAGGTTGAAGAATTTTGAATAATAATTATCTTACTTGGATGGTTTGTGACTTCAGAAGAGGAAAAATCTTGGCAACTTACTGTGAGGACCCGCCAACTTGGATATGAACACACTTTCCAGTACCAGTGTAATAATATACTGTTCCCTCTGATGTCCACCCACAGCACCTTCAGCAGTGCCAACTGTCCATCTAATGCGCTCCACCTCAGACACGCTCAGCCTGTCGTGGCTGCCCCCGGAGAAACCCAACGGAGTCATCCTGGACTATGAGATTAAATACCACGAGAGGGTAAGCTCTGCCTTTATAGCTGTTGCCTTATGTAGGTCATAGTGGGTGTCTTATTTACTCTGACCAAGATTATATTTTGGACACTGGTGTAATACTGCGATGGAGGTGGACCTTTATATTATAAGCGTTTATGCAGACTCAGCAACTGGTTGTGGAGATGCTGCATCACTGGCATTGATCAAAGTCCCTAGGGCCATTTTATAAACTCAGATGGCTAAACATCTGAGCACACAGCCACCCCTATATTAAAAGAATAAAGCTCTGCAATGGTTCTACTAAGTCCAGTACCAGGCCCATTATTTTTAAAGCTTTACAGGCAAAAACACCACAGAGCGTTTCTAAGCCTGACAGGGAGAATTTCATGAATATTTCACAGCAGCATCATCTCTCTGTCGTTTAAACCTCCATCTCTGCAATTGTCATGCAAATGTTAGAATTACTCCATTCATGTACACAAAGTAATTTGCATGTATTTGATTAGCTTTGCTGGATGACTTCACATTCAATTGTGGGAAAAGTTGAGGCAGGTCCAATATTTTTCTGGACGGCTCTGAATATAGAAATGATTGAGCTTCAGAACTTTAATATACATATGAATAAATCTTTAGTTAAAAAAAGGATCCAGTAGGTGCTAGGATTGTTAGCAACAGTTAGCATATTACTTAGTCAGCTGCTGTGCCTCAATAAGCTAAATCGGTGATTTAAAAGTGTCATTTCTAAAGTGCAGCTTTTATTTTTTTTGTACTGAACACTGCCTTGAACCTTCAGTTAGAGTAAATACTAAACTGTACTGTAACAGAAGCTCAGTTAGAGCTGTGAACTTCATCCGTGGCGTTTGCTAGCAATGCCTAGTTTGCTAATAGTAGCAACATTAGCCACAATAGCCATTTTCCACAGGATTTCGGTTAAACTGGAAAATTGCAAACAATGAATTAAAGATGTGTGCTGCCTGTAATATTTTATTCAGCAAGATAATCTCTATAAATGAACACAACTTTTATTATTTTTGAAGCAAAAATGGAATTAGCTAATGTTATAAACAAACAGTCTCCTGTGTTGAAACATCTAGAGTCTCACTCGTTGGCAGATGTTTACTCTCAGACATGTGATGGACGTAGCACCGCGATGCTACCTGTTTGTTTTGCGCTCTGTATTTTGAAGCTTCAGCTTTAGTGTGTTAGCTGCTGTCATGCTAGTTTTTTGTCCAAAATTGTCCGCCATATTGGACGTGACCAGTGTTGGGGTAGTAGTCTATTACACATTGCTCATTCCATTTCTTAAAAGTAATGCTCTGTGTTATCTAATTACTTGTTGGCGAAAGTAATTTGTTACGCTACTTTAATCTGCTACATTAATCCACGTAATAACCTAAAATGCGTTATCACATAATTACCACATAAAAACCTGAGGCTACACCTCCACACACCAACACAAATCCCCATCCTAATGAAGACACACAAACTTTCTTTTAGTTTTTTTGTATGAACACAAAGTTAACAACACAAAGCAAAGTTAAAATCAAACCTTAAGAGACTTTAAAGGGATCTCCACAATTATTCAACTTTAGAAACATGTATGAGTAGAAATGAAGGCTACAGTGCTGGAAACCTGACTGCTCATCACCGCCTTTGTTACCTGTTGAAGTTCAGGGTCTGGCTGGGGTCAGCACTCACTCAGCTTTAACATCATTATGGGTTCTTGGCTAGCTTTGTGTTAGCTTACTGTCTGTGCAGATGCTTCCAAAGATGCTGTGTTAGCGGTTGTTGCTGTCTGGGTTACAGTTTGCATTTCACCATTATGATGCTGTCGCTTCATGCAATAAATAATAAAAGTAATGTCCATATGTTCAGTCCTCAAAAGCTGTAAACCGCTCACTAGTTTCCTCTTCTCTGAACACAAACTGACGTAGATTTCTTACTGAAACATAAGACCGGAAATCTCTCTCTTAACACTTGACCGCAACCTTTCACGCCATTCAAGTTGTTACGGGCTGCGTTGACCTGGCATGTAGTTACATTTCTTGGGAAACAAGTTATGTGGAAGTTTGCAGTGTAAATGTTAAGAGGGGTTTCCAGTCATGTTGTAAGGTAGGATGAAGAGTTCCCACAGAACTCTAAATCAAGCTTAAGGTATTACTTTGCAATGCGTCACACCCAAACCCTGGATGTGATACAACAACCAGAAAAATATATGGAAAAATGTGCCAGCAGCCTTCCTGGAGCAGGGGCGCCTCCAGAATTTTGTCATAGGGGTGGCCATATGGGGGCCACTAAAAATACTGGGGTGGCACACTAAAAACAGAATTTCCAGTTCTATTATGCTGTTGTC
Source organism: Tylochromis polylepis (assembly GCA_015107715.1). Taxonomy (NCBI): domain Eukaryota; kingdom Metazoa; phylum Chordata; class Actinopteri; order Cichliformes; family Cichlidae; genus Tylochromis; species Tylochromis polylepis. Next base: position 16,218 of record VVHJ01019646.1, read on the forward strand.
AAATATAAGCTACTTAAAAAAATGGTAAAGAAAAGAGAGAGAGAGAAAAGAATTACATGCCTAGTTAAATCCCTGCTGATAGCACTGAAAATAGGTACATATGAAAACCAATAATCTGTTCTGATTGATTGATTGATTGATTGATTGATTGATTGATTGATTGATTGATTGATTGATTGATTGATTGGAAGTCCCAACCATCGCTTAATGATTCTCAGCAGAGCTGAGCAGAAGCAGCTTAACTCCATTCTGGGAGAGCGAATCTTAACTTTAAGAGCAAACTTGTTCAGGAAAGACAAAGACGTCATACACTGCTCAAAAAAATAAAGGGAACACTTAAACAACACAATGTAACTCCAAGTCAGTCACACTTCTCTGAAATCAAACTGTCCACTTAGGAAGCAACACTGACTGACAATCAGTTTCACATGCTGTTGTGCAAATGGAATAGACAACAGGTGGAAATTATAGGCAATCAGCAAGACATCCCCAATAAAGGAGTGGTTCTGCAGGTGGTGACCACAGACCACTTCTCAGTACCTATGCTTTCTGGCTGATTTTTTGGTCACTTTTGAATGCTGGCGGTGATTTCACTCTAGTGGT
>VVHJ01019657.1:3136-16196 GCA_015107715.1 Tylochromis polylepis
TGCTGAAATCTGCTTAGACACTGATTTCAGGGATCGCTCCCATTGGTCAGGACACAGGACAAATTTGTTTTTGAGAATCTCTCTGCTGATGCTACTGTAATGCAGAGACTAGACTAACTGTGTCTGCAACATTTCAATATCAACTGACACATTAGGGCAATCAGTCTATATATATATATATATATATATATATATATATATATATATATTTTTTTTTTTACACAAGACGCTATGAGCCACCTGATGGCAAAGATGCGGACTAAGAAAAATCAGCAGCAGTAATAAGAAAACAGCAACAGAAAGTTTGCTAACAACCAAAACTTTCATCATTCATGACAGAATCACACCTCCCCTGAGCATTTCTGTCACCTCTGGAAGCGAACCGGGTTAGAGGAAATTAACTTGAGAGCAGCTCGTCAGACTGCCAGCACCAACTCATTGCTTATTTTTTTAAAAAATTTTTTTATAATCAAATGTACTTTTAATCCAGTGTGTCACACTGAGGAAAGTGCAGACAGATGTCTGAGAAAGCTGAGTGCTGCATTTCATTTTGTCTCCTTAGCAACTACAGGAGTCTGAACAAATGTCAGCACATCAAGATCACCTCTGCTCGATGACTCACCAACAGCACCTCATATGTCACAAAGAGCCAAACTAAGCAAAAATCCAGAGTCACTTCAGGCATGTGGGAAATGAACTTGTGAGATCTAAAATTCAGTGCATTAATGTAGTGGTGACTGCTAAATGAGTCGGGGGAACCGTACAGGTGTACCGAGGACGGCACAGACAGCAGACAACACAGGGTTTGCACATGTGAATGAACACGATGGTACATAGCAACCAGTTACAATCAAGCTTCCCTACTAGTCTAATAGTGCTGAAGTCAGCAACTGAGGTTTCCTTGTTGTCATGGTCGTAATGCAAGGCACTCTCAAAGTCCTTCAAAAGAATTATAAGATCAATCTGTATTTGTCCCTCCATGCTGTGAACTGAATTTATTACACTGAGGGCAAGATTTACTAATGAACTGTGCCACTTCATTCACTCCAGCATCAACAAAATTACTGCAGCCTTACATAATAAACTTGAACTTAAACTTTTTGCCTTCAAAATTGTTACTTGGAAGTCAGGGACCAGTTCTGGGACCACTGGCAGTCAGCTGCTGTCTTTGAAATGACTTTGGTGCATCAAGACATCAATAAGATAGAGTTAGCCTGCAATCAGTTTGAAATTAAAAACGTTCAAGCTGGCAATTAGTTAGCTGCTGCATGACAGTAATTTAACTCAGCAAACCTGTTTTTATATAAGACTATAACCAGAACACAACCAGGTGAGTCAAGAGGTGTGCTGCAGAGGAGCTGCGCTCATCGGCAGCAGACTGACTCAGATTGTTTGCAATGTGCCGGTCCGTGTTTATGTATTAAATGATAAATCTTTGCAAATCTGTCTGAGAGTGACTGCAGTCAGTCTCACAGCACTGCAATATCACAAACTGACCTTCGTGCATTTTTTATCTGTTCTTAGAGAAACACCTCAGAAGATCATTCTAAGGACGACCTAAGAGGCTTTTTAAGAGGAGTTTCTTAGTAGGCTGAAGTTTCTCTAAGAAGAGAAAATTCTTAGAAGAGCCTGCCTCAAAAGAGTGCTGCATCTTAACCATATGCACCAAGACTATTGTATTTTATGAAAGTGTCTGATAAGGGGATGAAGCCAACATATGTGCTAGTGTAGTGGTTACATTCTTGCTTAAGAAACTGCAGGTATGCTGGGATGACACCTGTGATAAAATGATCAGAGGTTATGAAGACCCTCCAACATGTCAGATGGCACAGAGGGTATTTTGAGCAGATAAGTGTACCTCTTCTGATGTACCTTGGGTGCTAAATTTAAAACCACTGCTATAACATATTATATCCATAAACAGTGCTTATCTGCAATTCTGCAATTACACACTACTGATTTCAGTCATAAATCTGCCATGCATATGAATACTATCATAATTGTGTTTGCCCAATGTTCTGCACAGTGTGTACACTCTAATATAACTGAGAATCAAACCAAAGTCTGTAGGTGTCTCTGGTGAAATGCAGCCTTCAACCCAGAATCAGCCTTAGGCACCACCTAAACATGTGACAAGTGACAGCCATGACTGGACCTTAATGTGTGCTTCTAAGTCTGCAATCTCTTCAACTTGTCAGCACAATGATCCATTTCTTTCTCTGGGCAAAATCTGACAGGCTACCTGAACAAAATCATAAATGTCAAGCTGTTGAGCCCTGTCCCCGGTGAGGCTTATTGTCCAGCACAGAACCAGAACAGCCATTTGCCATGGACTATTTTTCCCTGCTACTTTTTAGAGTTTATCAGTAAATTTAAGTCAGATCAGATAATGAAACTTTTACTTGGAACAAACTGACAAGAACAGAAAAAACAACTAGATTCTCGACAGGCTTCATGCTGTTTGAGCTGGTATGGACCAAACAGCATCATACAAGGAATAAGGAAGGACTGAACAATAACATAAGAGCATATTGTAGTTAGGAAAGTAAATATGGAGATGGTTCGTCCAATCAAGTATTTTAAGTGCCTGCCATCTTCTCTCAGAGTAGAAAAGCATTATAATATAAGTACCAGTCCACTGTACTGATATATATATATATATATATATTTGATGCCTAGCTTAATCGATTCTGACGATTAAGGACCCCAAATGCGTTTTTTTGTTCACTACCAACTTCATGGCTTCAAATATGTTATCTCCCCCTCCTGCTAATGCAATTTCTGCATGAGTGTCCACTTCACATTTTGGAGAGGCAAAGTGTGAAATGGACACGGTGGACTGGCATGTCTAGTACACGTTTTGCCGTGATACTGGGTTTGAATTTCAACTAAAACAACAGCCTTGGATTCTCAAAGTCAAAACCACGGTAAAGTCTGAATCTTGGACAGAATGTGTTCACCTTAGAGGATATAATATATTTTATTCATATATTCTCAGTATGTGTATCTGACGGAATCAAAAATTCATCCTACAGCAATAGCTTCAGGCCTTAGGGCGGATATGGTACTGAGAGATTCAAGGCTTTGAGAAACTAGTTCTCTGGCACATCAAAGACCATGACCCAGTCAGTCTGGACCCCCACCAGTGTGAACTTCCTGCCAACAGAGCCACATCCTGCCACATCTACTGCCCTCAGCCTAGCCGTCACATACTCTTAAAACAATAAAACCTACATCAGGAAAATACACATTTATTCAGCATTTAGCACAGCTGAACCGCCTTGGCAAGCTCAGAACTCTGGGCTTGAGTGTAATACTCTGCTACTTGATACTGGACTTTGTCGCTGACAAACCATGGGCAATTAGCCAGTGGCAAACTGGCTAACCTCTAACCTCACTCTGTACAGCCGAGTCCTTCAAAGGGACAGAACTCTGTGGCTGAGTTTGCTGATAACGCCTCAGTAACTACAATAACACAATGATATTGTACATCGCAAGGAATAGGATTCAGTTATTTCACTATGTGCAAAATGGTGCACAAAAACAACCTTTGAGTCAGACAGCAGAACTAAGCTGGAAACAGGCTGTGACACACTTCATTCCATGAAGCCAAAGTAAACTACTTAGCTTCCTGTGAATCAGCATACCACGGGATGTCTTGTGAATGTCACACAACAACAACGCAAAAAGAACCTCTGAATTTAGGCAAACATGTCAGCACTGGGAAATTCAGCAAAACTCCAGGTCATGCAACTTCTTAAATTTGAAGATCTTTGCATATAATAATAATAAACGTAAGATTGCTACCAGAGTTATTTTTCCGAACTAGACAAACTGTAGAATTTTACAATAAATTATGCGATTTTAACAGAGAATAAAAAACTAAACTACTGAAGTTGTTAAGTGAACTGTTCTGCAGGAAGTCCTAGTCATCTGTAAAAGTTATGTATATGACTTAATGTAACCCTCATGAAAGGATTTTCTTTCAATTTTATATTGCTCTTATTATGTCTTGATTTCTTCTTCTTGACTATGACTAGTTCCCCACTATGTGTTATGACTGCTAATTCCACAGTAATCCTCTCTTTATACAAAATACGTATTTCTAATTTGTCCTTGTTCATTGTTATTCATAATATGCACTCTAATGATACCAGCAGTGCTTAAACAACTGTTAAAGGAAAAGAAAGTTAAACGAAAACTGAGGCCTTACGATAATCATCTCTGCAATACCCACAATGCAACGTGCACAGCTGGAGCTTGGGTACATTGTTCTAGTAGAAGCTAATGTAGCTCAGGATGCTAGCCTCAAGCAAAGGCAAAGACAAGTCTGTTAAGCACCCTCCTTAACTCCAGCATTTTTAACCTCCAGCACCCCCAACACACTCAAGGTATTGAATTAATTGTGAGATATAGACTCAGTTCAATAATCATAGCTATATTTCTTAAAGAAACTAAAGAAAACCCAATATGTTGACAGCATTGTTCCTAAAAACATCCCAGCAGTTCACAGAAAAAGGTCCAGTGAAACTGCTCTTACAAAGTATACTGTGTCAGCGTAAAACTTCATAATACAGCCTGCAACTTTAGTGTAATTTCCCATCAGCACCAAAGTATTTTTTAAGTAATGAGAACCTGTGTAGTATTTTAAAAGAAACACAAATTATACTACAAAGAAAAAGACCAATTGTGTCTATCCCTTTTGCACTGTAAGGTATTCTAAAGTATCCCAGCACCCCTTCCAGAAAAATTACATGATAAATGTGCTGCCCTCGTCACTTATGAAACCCCATCTTTAAAGACCTTTGGATCACTTTATTGTAGTCCAAACGTTGTCATTTCTTCCTTATTTAGTTTTCCTCTCATCTTCTCTCCTCCTTTGCAGCATGTCGGTGCTCATCTCTGCACTCCTCGTATACTGGTGATCACTACATTTACACTTCTGTACTGTCCTGCCAGCTTGTCATTTATTCCAATGCTGATCTCAGGATCTTCTTTTCACAAATTCACAAAAATGACAAAAACACACGTTAACAGCCGCTGATGTAGAATTACAATGTGCAACCAGTGACAAATAAATCTACCTCACAACATTCCCAAACCAAGTAGAGTGTCTCAAGACATGACAGCTTAATCTTTCTCTGTGAAAAGATCACACAAGAGTGTCTCTTCTGGTTGCACAGATAGTTCCTGTCAGGGTAAATGATAAGGAAAATATTCTTTCAGCTCTTGCTCTTGTTCTTTTATTCCCTTGCTGTCTGCTACCTACTCTGCTCTGCTATATTGGTAAATCCACGGCCTTGAAACTCCTCACGTTAAAGAGAGAGGACTGAAGAGCTACCTATCTGGAGTGTTTTCTCCAAATAAAACACCAAACTTTCACCCTCAGATTTGACTCGAGTCAGCCTTGACTCCTGATGCCTCTACAGTGTAGTAAACTGAACAAATTTAAGTTTCTCCTTTGTGCAACACAGGATTACATTTTTCTGCAAAAAGCAAGCGTGCAACACAGAGTTTGTTTTTTAAAAAAAAGATACCCAAGAAAGTTAAGGAAACAGTAAATCCATGGATATTTTAAGACAAGTCTACAACTTTGTAGATGTCACTGCTCACAGATCCAAGTGCTTTAGGGTGTAATGCATTTCAAAGTAACGAATTACAGTAATTACATTACATTTTTTTTCTGTAAAGGAGTAATGTAATTTAATACTAAACCCAGTACTGACATAATAGTTCTAACCAATCAATCAGTCATTAATTACTTACATCTGAAGAGGCATTTAGAAAAAAATCTCATCACATTGTCAGGTTTAACGGTGGATGAGGACGCCAAATGCAGACTCACAAGTAGGCAAGGATTAAATAATGACAAACGTCTATTGCACATGTAGAAGGAAAAGGCAGATGAAAACTAAGCACATGAAAACAAAAGGCAAGTTAAGGATAGCAATAGGATCACAGAGGGAGGATAACAGGAGGCCACGATAAACAAACTAGTATGCAACAGTGGACCATAGCGGTATAACTCAACAACAAACAGAAACAAACTGAGGGTATGAATACATATATACTGTAGCTATACAGGGAACGTGAACACAGCTGTGGGGAACACACGGTAAGACTAGGAGAAATAAAAAAAACCCCAAAAAGCTAGACACTAGGCAAGGGCTACCAAAATAAAGTGCTGTTATACTCTACTTCAACACTCAGCGAAGCTTGGAGTCCTTTTATGTAACATCCACACACACTTTCATAGTGCAGTGGATGCTTCAGAGAGCACTTAGAGGGTCAGTATCTTGCTCGAGGAGCAGCCAGGGATCAAACCACAAACCTTCCAATTAGCAGATGACCTGCTCTACCTCCTGAGCTACAGCCACACAGGGACACAGGGACAAGATACAAGGAATATGAGAGAAGCAGAGAGCTGCAAAACCAGCAACCAGGGACTCAAAATATTAAGGAGATACAAGAAAAAAAGGCAAATAAACTGCAAACTCATTTTAAATTCAAACAGCTGGAGATAACATTAAGCAAACTAAGAATCCAATTAAACATAATTAATGATAAACAGAACTTTAGAGTCCAGAAACACAAGACCTCGGGTCAATAACCCATAACACAAACGTGCCTGCAGATAATAAAAGCTGTGAAGAACAGTCAAGAGCCAACCACAGAACGCCAATAGGAATTACAATAATTACAGTCAGGTGACCATTTAACTCAAAACCTTGAATCACTCACCCCTACTTTGAACTACATGCTGCAGCCCTTCCAGTCACTTGACCTCAGCCCAACTAAAGACCTGTGGGAGATGTTGGACCAACATGTGAACCACCATCCTTCCAACAGCGTTCCAGAGACCTGCAGAATCAATGTTAAGCAGTACTGAAGCTGTTCTCACAGCACATCATGGCAAGGCACTCACAATAATACTGTACACTAAGTTTTTGTTTTTGCTACGTCCTTACAATAGGCTGAGCATTTATAATCAGGCCTCCCTGCTGTGTCCTCTTACACTGAGCTGAAAGGCACTGTCTACAGAGGCCAAGGATGCTTGGCTCAAAAGATGCTGTTCCTGCATTTTTAATATATTACTCTACTGTCAATTGCAGTGACCGAGAGAAACTATGTGAGACCTGAGATCACCTGGCCAACGCGGTCACATAAGACACTGCACTGTCTAAATGTTTAAATGTGTGTTTAAAGGAGCATCAAAAACATTTTTAAAAAGTTACTTAAGCACATGTAACTGGTTTGACGTTATAAAATGTCCACTCAGCTCTGCTGAAAAGGGGAAATGGCAAAAAACCCTTTTCCTTTGTATCAACATAGTCTTAGGTTAAGTTCTAAAGCAGGCCGCTCTGCATATAGTGGCCTGTTTTTGTTATGTGCAGTACATTACAAAAGCTTGGTTTTTGCTAAACTAATTATTCATGTCCAGGGGATATTTGATGTGTGATAGAAAGTGTGTGTGTAAGCACTAAAGTAGACGGAAAGATGGACTGGCAAGGGATCTATCTGTCAAAAATGCCTGCAGCCACAGCAGCTGTACGGCTTTAATGAATAATCTAACACACTGTGTTAGACACACAACAACTTGAGACGATTATAGGACTGGACCTGTGTTTCTGTTTATGTGAATGAGAGAGAATACGGGGGCACGAGGGTAGTGCCTCGCCTGCTAAACTATTCTGTCATTGGTTTACCACAGCTTGCAAACTAAGTTGTGAGTGGACCACTTTTTGAAACACTTGTGACAGGACTGCATGGCTCATGGATATACTGTAGATATTGCTTTCCTTGCACAAAACTGCTGGTGTTATCCGTTTTAATGTTGAATGCTAATCGAGCCTGGAGTTGATCTAGCCATTGTTAAATGAACTGATGGAATAATTTAATTGTCCTAGCTCATTTGACACCAGGTACAAGCTGTCTAAGATGCACCACTGTACTCTATTAAATATTACAACCATCTCTAACTGTGCTGTCAGAAAGTGCACCAAGTGGCAAAATCAAATTACTTCAGTACTTCACCAGTACTTCAATTAATGGTGTATTCATCAGTATTTAGTTTTTATTTCAGTTACAGGTCACCAACCGTTCGTTTGAACCCTGCCAAGAACATTATGCAGCCACTGTTTAGACTATGAAAATGATTTTGTGACATAGTCCCCACTGGGAAACTTCCATTTTAATTTTGTTTAATTTTATTATTCTTTGAAACATAAATCCAAACCAAACCAAAGAGGTTGTATGTGTGTAGGATAACACAACAGGGGATAAGTGTCCTGCTTGACTGTCTTGCTGTTGCTGTCCTGTTTTGTTCATGATTTTAAATAAAGGATATTAATTATATAATTCCAGCTAACAAAGAAGCATCCTGGTGAAGAGCTGAAACTGAGCTTTGACTGGATATTGACTCTCAACCCTCCCTTATATGAGGTCAACTATAATTTTGATGAACATAAAAAATACAAACAAATGTAAAGCAATGATTAACATTAGAGTAACGAATGATTCACAGCTGCATCTGTATAGCTGTAACTAATTCAGACTACCACTGAGCATCACTCTGTATATGTAACACATTAGTGGTGCTGAATAAACATGTAAATGGATTGTTTTCCAATTCAACTGGAGAGCAGCTATAACTCTGTTTAACTGCCCTTCAAGCAAATGAAGGTTTAATTTCTCTTCACTTAGAATGTGGTGATACAGACTGAATGTCCCAGGAGTGCATTTCCAGAGGTGACCTCTGACTACACTGTGAATGAGCCCAAGAGCTTGTGCCTTTCTGAAATCCAATAATGGATCATGCAGTGAAATTTAGGCATTGTGTGCTCCATGTAGATCAGGCAGAGGCAGGCCTGCAACTGACCTAAGTTCAGTATAAATGGAGCACGTTGACTGCCACTGCACATTAAACAGGTGGTGTGATGCAGACCTTGCCAGCAGCAGTGGCGAACTGGAGTACTCGTTCTAGCAATCCACCCCTAACAAAAGATACAAAAGATATCTTGGTCATGTGCTGTAATCTCACGCGCGCACACACACACACACACACACACACACACACACACACACTCACTTTAATGCCTTTGCCATCCTTCTCATGTCAGTGTCATTATTCCATCGTGCTGTACTTCCGACCTCTTTGTTTTCCTGCTGCTATGCATTGCGCTACAGCAGAGATGTCCGATTCATATTCATCAGGATTTGTACGAAAACGGAACATGAAGGTGTGAACGGCTCTGTCCTCAAATTCTCCCAGTGTAGAGGACTCTTTTGCTAATATGAGTTACATTCATACAATAACATGTTCTCTTCACATACACTGATCATATGTGAGATATGGAGGAGTTCACAAATACATTTGCATTCACCAACATTAGCTTTTCTTCTTATTTGACATGAATGTGAGTGCTGAAGTTTCTTAGGCATGTGCACTGAAAGCACTGTAGTTAGATGCTAGTTACAGGCAGCGTGGTAATCAGGGTCCCTTCAAAGGCACTTTGAAGGGACCCTGGGCTACAGCTTTGAAAGGCAGAAATAGTGGGGGTTGTTTGTGTGTGTCCTGTGATGCCCTTTACTGAGGGGAGCATTATATAACTCTAGGGCACCTTCATTTACAGGTGTAACAGATTAAGGAGACATAATGATGAGCATCTTTGCTACTGTGGCTGTGTGAACAAAACAGAAGAGGGCTTATTGGCAAGGTGATGGCACACTTAGATGCATTTCATCTCAGACAAATGACAGCACTTCAGCTGACGTGTAGCAGAATAGTATTCTGTGTTTGGGATTAGTGCCAGATTAAAAACACATGGGTCCTGATTTTGTTGATGAGGAATGAGTGAGAGTGCATCCTGGGGGAAAGGAGCAGTGGAAAAAGAATTAGGAAGTAAATAGCTGATGGCAGAGGAAAAAACTAAGTGAGAGCAAGGGAAAAAGATGAAATGGACAAAAGTAACCGGAAAACAAAGAGACGCAACTACCATGCAGTGAGACATGAAACCCTTCACTGAACCGCACAGATTTTTTTTTTTTTTGCTTTGTACAAGTCTCACCCTTATTTCGCTTTAAAAACGATGCTCTGCGGTACCAAGGCAAATTTCCCTGACTTTTTCTGATGACAGGGGACAGAAGTCTGGGACAGAACTACCTGACTGTGGTACTGAGGGTACCTGAAGTTTCTGTAGAGGCCCTGTTGTTATTATTCTTGTTCTTGCCTTTTTCTAAAAGTTAAGAGGGAAGGTGCCAAAAATAAATGCACTCATGCCTCAGGTCAATGCTGAAGTGAATGAAGCTGAATCTATTTTATTTAGAAAGAAACACAGGGATAAAAATAATTCATAAAGTGAAGAAAGTTGTTGCTTTGTTAATGGAACGCAGCAAATGTTACTTCACTGAAAATTATCACGGTGTTCTTTGGGGACTGAGCAGCGCATTAACGCACATGCCAGCTTGCAACAACCAAAGACTCACTGGGTTTGTTATTTTCACGGACTTTGCTGATATTAATGTAACAAGTACTATGGTACTTGTACCATAGTACCATAAGAACTAATGACTAACTAATAACTAACTTATGGTACCATAGTACCATAAGTACTCAGGAAGAAAATTTGTTGACTTGTAGCAACGACAGCAAAGATAACTGATTATTTCAGGGTAATATGATTTATATCACAACAGGAACAATGTAATCGGAGACTGCAGCATAACCAGTGGCTGTAGCTCAGGAGCTAGAGCGGGTCATCTACTGATCGGGAGGTGGAAGGCGCTTTACACCCACTCTGACATGTACTGGAAATAAAGCAAGTATATAAGTCGCTAATCTTTTTCCGCATAGATCCTTTCATCTGCATGACTATTACTTCTTATTATTCTTATTATGCTTCTGGTGTAAAATATCTACGCAAAGACAGTATCTTTAATCACCAAAAGACTGTTTCAATTTAACGTGCTGCAGAAGAGAGCATTTACTGATTTTATCATTAAGGACATTATAACTTAAACTTTAAGGTCCTTAAAACTTTATGCCTGTATAAGAGTGACCATCACAAATCCCCTGGTCATTCCTATCTGCTTTCTAACATGCTTTTGTTTGAGATATCAGGGTTCTTTCAAAATCAGACAGATTTTTTTGGATGAAAAAGTACAAGATGATAAAGTCTGAATGATAAAACCAACTCTAAATCAATCCATCATCTGCTCCACTGCAGATTCAACCAGCCATGTGATAGGTGACCACTTATCAACGCTTTGCCATCTGTTGCTGTCTGTGTGCGTGTGCGTGAGTGTGTGTTGCGAGGGGTGGGGTTATGGCAATATTTGTCGTTGATAGGTACCTGTCATCAAGTGCAAATGCACTAGTTCACGCCCAGCTGGACTCTTTGACCTCTTTAAGGCTCACGGTTCACTGCTTTGGTTAATTGTTGATGTCACTGACAGTGTTGCATTTAATGTATGCCCATGTTTTAGGCCATCTCTGTAGCTTGCTATGAAGTTGCACATGTAGGGACCTCTGTATTTTTTTAGCAATGCTTTGCATTAAATGTCTGTGTAAGTCTGGTGTATGGTGACTTTATACAATTTAACATGATAAATGGAGTCTGATAAAACAAACCATTTGTGCTTCCTGTCTGCACTCTCCATGGATGTCTTCACCTTTCTGCCCTCCTTCCTTGCTGGAAAATTAAAAATAATACTATCATAGGTTCCTCATCCTATTCACTCCTGACACCAGCAGCTACAAGTACCTGGGGATCCCACAGGCAAACGGGAACCATGAAGAGGCCGCTAGAAAAGCTGCAACCACCAAGTACCTACAGAGGGTCAGGCAAGTCCTAAGGAGTCAGCTGAACAGTAAGAACAAGATACGGGCTATCAACACCTACGCCCTGCCCATGATCAGGTACCCTACTGGGATAAAAAGCTGGCCAAAGGAGGAGATAGAAGCCACTGACATCAAGATGGGGTGAAACCCTCCAAGCATGGTCAGGAGCTTCCTCAAGTCCAGCACCCAGAGGCTGTATGCTAAGTGGAAGGAAGGAGGCTGGGAACTAGTGAGTATCAGTACCACCAGAGGTGGGACCAAATCATTGTTTTGTAAGTCTCATGTCTGACTTGAGGATAAAGAGTAAAAAAAAAATTATAAAGATTAAAAAACAAATTGCAGTGTTAAATATAAATAATAGATCATGTGTTCTTTTTTAAATCTGCATTTATCTCAACACCTGATGAAAGAAGTGAACTTACAAAATATACACATATACACAAATGCAAGAATGGTCTTTCTCTGAACTATAAATTCACAGAATAAACATTCAATGAAAAATTTTGGCCTGAGCATTTTTTCTTTTGTTTTGTTTTGTTTTTAAAAATCTGGTTAATTTGATTGGCTGTGCTGCAGCTCACGCACACACACACATACGGAGTGTGGTAAGAAGGAATGAATGAACTGAATTAATGGTGCTCACTTTTTTTAATATAATATGTGTGTTAAATTTTAGATTTGGGGTAAAATATCAAGTCTTTTCAAGTAACCAGGTTCAAGTCCAAGTCAAGTCACAAGTCTTAGAACAATTTTTCAAGTCAAGTCTAAAGTCATAAAATTAATGACTCGAGTCCGAGTCATGTGACTCGAGTCCACACCTCTGAGTACCACAGTCCAGGATGAAACAACCAACATCCACGAATACATCAGGAAGATGGCTCCAACCAACTACGTGCTCAGTGAATACCTCAGGCAGCAGAAACCCAAGAAAGAGGAGCAAGAGGAGGAACCATCATGGAAGGACAAGCCCCTGCATGGTACGTACCACCAGCAGAGAGAGGAAGTGGCTGACATCCAGAAGTCCTACCAGTGGCTAGACAAAGCTGGACTGAAAGACAGCACAGAGGCACTGATCATGGCAGCACAAGAACAAGCTCTGAGCACAAGATCCACAGAGGCTGGGGTCTACCACACCAGGCAAGACCCCAGGTGCAGGCTGTGTAAAGATGTCCCTGAGACAATCCAGCACAGGGTGCAAGATGCTAGCAGGCAGGGCATACA
>VVHJ01019661.1:2615-19297 GCA_015107715.1 Tylochromis polylepis
CAGTGAGTATATCTCTGTATTTTCATAGAATAGAAATGTAAAAAAAAAAAAAAAAAATTTTTGTTTAAAAAAAAAAAAAAAAAAAAAAAAAAAAATCAGAGTACATCTGTTAAGACATACCACAAACCTCGTTGTTATTCAAAGTAGTCAGCAAAATGCATGACTAATGGTGTATTAATATAAACAGAAAGTATTTTGCTATTAAAACGCCATCTGTTGAATTATGTTACAAAGGCAATCGCTTCTTTCCTTTTCTTCTTACTATTTCTTTTTTTTCTAAACACACTTTTCTTAATACTTGTCCCGGTCACCTGGAGCTTTAAGTCGCCTATATGTCGCACATGCTACTTCGTTTTAACCAAACCTGACCTACTCCATTTAATCAAACTACGCACATTTGTGCAACTGCTTAACTGCAGAGATCTATTAATGAACATATGTTAAAGCTACGTGCTTGTAAAGCAGTGCTGGAAGTTTTGATGGCTGATGTTTGACGAGTTTGCCATATGTTTGGGCATACCCTTTCATCCGACCATAAAACTGCGACGCCTTCGCAATAGGAGATGGATTTGAAATGTCGGGGTCCTCGGAAAGACGTTAGTGGTCCGGCTGTTTGATCCAAAGCGCCAACGAGTGTTTCTTTAAGTGCGTGTGTGGAGTTTTCCTGCACCGAGTGATAGGAGGGGTTGGAGAGTGACGCTGGCTGCGCCTTGGTGCTGAGCGGAGTGCTCACCTGCAGATGAGAGAGCCGGGGAAACTCGGGGCAGCACACTCACCAAGCGCGCGGAGGGACGTAACAAACAGTCTGACCGAGAAAGGGGGAATAATTTTTGGAAAAGAAAATTACGAACCGACCCTCTTTCTGGTTCTTTGTCCGTGCAGCATTGAGTCGCTTCCTCGCCACGATGAGAACTGACTTCGCTCTGGTCCTGACAGCAGCCCTTCTTCTTGACACATTCTGGGTGAGATTTCTCATGTTTTACTAAAGCTTCTGATATAACGCAAAAGCTCGAATAAAGTCCTGCAGCCAGAAGGAAGCCGTGGTGTGTGTTGGTACAGTAGCGCGGGGCTCGCCGTTATCCCCCTACAAGTAGGCACGCTAATTGGTTCCCTAATGAATTTCAATGTATAAGAAGAAAAAAAGTAAGTCTTGAGGTCCGCTCCGTGTAAGCCTTGTCAGTATTTCTCTAATTCGCTGGAAGGTCGTCATCATCATACAAAATCATACAACTTAAATCACGGCAAAATTTATTCACCCAAGGTGATACCTTCATTCTTTTCTCAAACTGATTTGGTCATGTCGCTTATTTAAGCTACAGCGCACCATCCCTTTAAGTTTTACTTCTCCAAAAAGCGATACCTCACCAAAAGTTAAACTTTAAAGTTCTGTAGTGGTTTTCAGGCTTTTTCGTCATTTCATGAATCCTGAATTAAGTCGGCGCCAGTGGACTATTAACGGAACACCGAGTAGCTCCTAAATCTTTCTCTCTCTCTCTCTCTCTCTGCCGCCTCAGATAGCGGCATTGCTCTCTTGCTATATGAATATCGGAAAAAGACTGGAAAAAAATGTTGTGCTCCTGCGGTATGCCCCCGCAGTGGGTTGAACCTCCATTCTTGTCCAGCCAAGTCTTGCTACGCGCGTGTGTGTGTGTGTGTGCGCGGGCGCGTGCATTTGCTCGTGTGCCGTGGCTGTAGTGGGTCAGATCGTTTAATTTAAACAACAGTGAGCGCTAAATGTTGGGTGCAAAGTTGACTGCAGACCGTTTGATTAGTGCGCACAAGCATGCTGCTCCCTCCCTCATTGCCTTGGACCTCTCCGTTAGTACAAGACCCACAATAAGGAGGGAGACAATTATTCTGCATTCATGCAGGTTTCTTTTGTGCGCGTGCTGCCTGTGTGCGCGCGCGCGTGTCACTTAAACCTGAGTACAATACTTTTAACTACAACTGTCCTCATTTTGTCTGGGGTGGTTTCTTTATGGAGCGACTAACACAGCACATTTTATCACTGACATTGGACTGTGTGACTATTTAATCAGCATTACACCTAGCCACAAGCATACAGAGTTGATAAACTTGTTGAATTTATTTCTGCTAAGCTTGGAGCCAAAAATGAGGAAAGAAATCAATGGAATCCATGTTTATCGATGTGTTTCATTGTATTTTTTTCTTCCAGAGGAATAATGGGGAGCAGGCTTCCAAAGGTCCCTGCCAACCTGGCTTCTCACAAAGCTTCTACTCTGTGCTGATTTCAAGGGATGTACTGCAAGGTCAGGGCATACTTAAAGGTAAGCCCTGTAATTAGCAAGTCAGTTATTTTGCATTCTGTCAAGACTAGAGAGAGGGTGAGCAGAAGACCTCACAATTGCACTTAAGGAGATAAAAGGAGGTGTGTATGGTGACGTGTTTTCTTTCAGTGTTTGGCCACGTTGCCTTTAATATTACCGAAGCACCATTTGTGCATTTGGAAACTTGTCGTAAAACTGAAAATGTAAAAATAATCATTTTAGTCACTTGGGTACGTACGTCTGAAGCTCAGTGTGATGTCAGAAATTGCAAACTGGAGCAATTTTGTACTCATAATTACCCTGATTTGTCGTTGCAGTGTGATGTTGTAAAAAAATAACTGATGTAGTAGTACACATCCATGCATTTGTTTATATTTTATGCAGAAATGTGTATCGAAAGTAATGGCATTTATGCTGTAAATGTTCGCCTGTTACTTTTGGGTGATACCTGCTTGCATTTATTTTTGTGTTTTTGACCTTGTTCAGTGTCTTAAGAGTATTATCATTATCTTTATCTTCATTACAGTAATGTTTAGCACTATCATCTTTACACTCCGTCTTACCCAAATGTATTTGTATTGTTCCAATTACACAATGAGCCAACCAAGTTTGAGGGCCCTATAGTGCAGGAAATGGAATTGACATCCTGTGTCTAATCTGGCACTGCTCCTGCCAATGTGGGCTAATTGCAATTCTCTATTGATTCCAATGGGTTTTTTTCTCATAGCTCAGCTAAGCTGTATTGTTTTGCTGTGGGCGCACAATAGCTCTTTTGTGGGTCGACTGTGTCTTCGGCAGCTGCGCGGTATATATTTCTCACTCTCCTTAGCTGTGAGAGACCTGCTGGGGATACAGCTGTCTAGACTCTCTTTCCTGAGTGTGCGCGTGCACAGACGCACACACACACGTACACCAATGAATTTTTGACTAAGGATATATAAAATGATACAGTATATTATCTTTTGCTTGTTTTATGTTATCTGTCTATATGTGTTCATTGCTGGGGTGATATAAGAGTGAAGGAAGATATCAGCTTGATTTTAGTGTTTCATTAACTTCAGCATATTATATCCTGGCTGGGAGTGGGATTGGATGCGGGACATTGTCACTGGCAGTGAACTTGTTCTCAGTGTGGTAGTGATGTCTTCAGCCCAGCAGGGGGTGTCAACACAATCACAAACAATCACAGAATGAGCCATCACTGCTGCACAGAAGCCATTTATTTCACAGAGCATTATTTATCTAGTTTGGTCAGGTAGATGAAATTGTCTCTCTTTCTCACTCTGCACATAAACTCATCTTTAGTGGTCTAACATGGTTGCTTTCAGTGTTAGGAATTCATTTTACCACTAACAACAGATGCTTTAGCATAATTTTCATGGCACTTTCCCTCCTAATGTAAACCAAGCCAAAGACAGGTTCAAACAATCACAGAAAACCCATTATGATATCTGCTCATAAATCAGATTTAGAGTTTATTTGCGATGTTAATTTCAAGTCACACGGAAAGCACATGCTTAAAGTTTCGCATTCAATATTTTTCATCTGTGTTGCTTGAAAAGTTCACAGCTGCAGTGTCATCTTCATGTGTGTTTGAGAATACAGCTGCAGTGGTCAAGCAGACACACACACACATAGTCAAGCACACACTCATTCCATGTGATTTACAGGACTCAGGCAGCTGATTTATAGCTGGTAAGGGTGTCACTAGAGGAAGGCAGGAAGCAGCTCTGGAAAGACTTTAATAATAACATTGTTTAACCCAAAACCGTCAGATGGGGGCAGAAGTAATGACACCCACTCAGGCACACACGCACGCATACAGGCACACAATAAAATATATATATATATGTATGTATATGTGTGTGTGTGTTTGTGGGAGACTAGTCTCACTGGGGAGACTAATGGGAAAGACAGAACTAGGACCTTGGCCATGATGGGTAGGATGCCTGAGCCCACAGAGGAGGTCAGCAACGGGAGATGGAGGGTTTTACAGTTCACATTTTATAATTCTGAGTTTCTCCGTTTTAGGAAATTTTGGTCATCAATGTTCAAGGCCACAGTGAAATCTCTTTGCAAAGTCAAAATTAAATTTGTATGGAAACACAATATTCCAAAGTTTGTGGAATGTTATTTATTTATTTAGTTTTTATTTTTTGGTTTACATTTTACAAGAAAACAGTTACTTGCATGTTTATAGTCAGCCATTAACCATTTACATTTTCTTTCTTTTGGGTGGTGTTGGTTTGGTCACTTAAAGAAGAGGACTGAGAATCTCTGTCTTCTTCATATTGTTATTATTATTAGTAGTGATATTGTTCTTAGACTTTTTGGAACAATGGTACTCATTTAGATCATCCTCTAAATGTTCTGTGCATTGTGCTTATCAGCAAAACAGTTGGCCACAATCTATCCAATAAACATTAAAAAGTATTAATTCTGCACGCTGCATTGTTCTGGCTGTGGGAATTGATCTGCTCTTTATTTATCTGGAAACCCCTGCCAGTTCCAAAGTTAATAGCTGAAACACACATTAAACAGCACACTGCATAATGGATTCTGATTGATTATAAGGCTGCTCCAAAGGCAACACGTTTGAGGATTGTTATACATTTAACATGCGCATATTAGCAGCACACTCAGTGTTGATAATGGCAAGTGACATTTTTGTCTTTATAGCTATAGAAGGGGTTTAAGAGGGTGAGTTAACATGTTTAAAAAATGTGCGGTCTTGTTCAGTCTCTGTGTTTTTTGTTTTGTTTTTTTCCCTAATATTGTTAGTATATGTATGCATGACACATCGAGTGCTAACAATGTCCCGTTTTGTATGCCTTGTTTTGATCAGACCTATGACAGCTTCTCCTAGCACATTATTCTGAGACCTTTAACACTGAATAATTAGTTGTAAAATCAGTATAACACAAGTAAACATAACTCAGAGAAAGGTCCCATTTCTTCTCTGTTTCTGCAGACAAACAGTGAGTTGTAAAATAATTTAAAGTGTTGATGCTTGGATCAACACATTTGGAGTTTTTGTATCTCGCAGACGAGAGAGAGGCTATGAGTTGGACTCAAGCCAACCCAATACAGATAAACAGAGCTGGTGAACGTAACCTCCTCCCATGTGTCCCTGCATCCCTTTTCTGATTCTGTTCCTGGTAATGAAAGCCAGGGTTGGTGGTTTCAGTTCAGTGAGCCCACTCTGCTGACCTTGGACTTTGTTTGGGTTACTGGTGGTTTTGGGCAGCCCTCACTTTTTGTGTTTGCGACTGTGGTGGTATTTGTTTGAGTTTAGTGAGAGAGGAGAGGGAGAGGGAACATGGGGACGTATTTGATGAATTCTGATATGTGATGTCCTTCTTTTTTGACATGTCAGTACCTGAGCTATAAGGATGCTGACATCCACGGTGCAGCTTCTCAGAAAGAACTGCAGATTTTTCCTGCATTTGTCACTGTTTTTAGAACCTCCACTGATGCTTGGATTCGTGCTGAAAATGGGACCCCTCCAGTAATATCAGCCAGAGTGTCTGTATGTCTGAACGTCGGAATATCTGTATTAAGGTGACCAGTTCTGTTTTTAACAGAATGGTTTTCTTTTGTCCTGGCTCAGGGTTATTGTTGTGCTCATAAACATGTTTTCTGATCCACAAAGCATTCTTTCTCTATCTCTCACACTCGCTCTCTCTCTCTTCCCCTCCCTTACTCCCTTCCTCCCTCCCTCCCTTCCATGCACACACACAAATATACACCACCTCTTAACTTAGATAGGGATTCAGTAGAAATTCCAACTTCAGTTGTTGTCATATAAATCTATGACTTGCCTCTCTGACACACATCCTTTCTCTCTCCTTTCAGTGCCACTTTTTTCTTGTCACATTTATAGTGTTTTCTGGCATACTCTGGGTTTTGCTCACTTTGAGAATGCCCTAATACGAGCAAATATACAACAGAGAACTTTGAATTCTGAATAAAACAAAACGTTAAGAGCTGTAATTTTTTCCAGGATATTGTTTCCCGAAAATCTCTCCCAGCAGCCAACTCGAAGGCCCTGGGTGATGAGTCTCACATGCTTTGGTTAGTGAAGCTTTCCTATGAGACTTTAGGTGATTTTTCAAAATCCAATAGCTGGGCTGTTATTGCTATAGGCTTTGCATTCTTAACATCATTTTTCAACTTGAAGCTCAGAAGTTGATATACAGTAAGTATCAATTTCACCCCCAGTTTAATGCACAGAACTATTTCCATGTGAAAAAAATGGCACACCATTACAAATACGCTCACAGATGCTGTGCCTTACAGGTTTTAATAATACGCCACGAATTAGGGTAACATTTCCTGCCCTTCTCACCAAAATCAAAGCTCACACACATGCTTTAATGGTTATGAGCACTGATGATGTAGGGATGGAAGTCTGCGTCGAAGGCTTCAAAATAAAAGATGAGATTAATTTTAAGACATTCCATATGGATGGACAGTACACCATTTTTCTTTTATCCCTACACTCTCAAACAGAATTAGATGGTTTTGATTAACTGTTTTGCCCCAAATCTCTCGACACACAGCCTGTAGTTTTATCTGAATTGATAGCAGACAGGTGTCCTCATGGAGATTAGATTTTACAGCCAATGCTGATGCAGAAGTAAAATAAATAAATAAATAAATGTGGCTATCAAGTGCTTCATGATTGGGTCATTATTTATTAACTTTCCAGCATAGTATCTCCAAAACTTACAGTAAAAACATTGCTGAACTCTACAGTATCATCCACTCTGTTGTGATGCATACTGTGCTGCAGATAATGAAGTGACTATTTTACACAGTGAAGTTGGAGGTGCTGGAGAAACTGTGTGATTTTGGTCAACTGATATATTGTATGGGTCAAAGTGGGATAGTTGCTGCAGTAGTTGAGGGATAACTTTCTTTAGCGTTTACTTCATCTTCTTAAATCATGCACATTGTTTTCTTTCCTTTGTTACTAGTTTTTCTTCATTGTATCTCACAATATTTTACTCTTTTGAGTAATCCTCTGGTTTAATCAGCTGCTGCCAACATTTTTTTTTTTTTACATATTCTGTAATCATTCAAGGCCCACCACATTTTGTTATATGAATATGTAAATCTAAAGAAGGAAAAGAGCTTTTGTTTTTTGAACTATTCTGTAGCAGTTAAAACATACACTGCAGGAATATCTCATCAGTGGTAGCGTTAAGAAGAATCAGTGCTGCGCTCTCCCATAAAACTATCAAATCTTTCTTATAGTGCAAAATAACCACACAAATCTTTATCCTGTCCACACCATCTGTTTCAATCATTACATGGTTTATGGGTAATTTTGTAAGGATATTCAGCCATCGAGAAAAGATCACACAGTCCTGTTTTCAGTGGTTATTGATTGCAGAAAAGCACAGGGCTGACATTTGTTGGACGTTTTGTAAAGCAGTGAAGACACTTCAGGTGCTGGTTTATGACCGTCAGGCCAAAGACTAATCTGACCTTAGGGAGCTCTTACAAATATCCAGTTGACATTTATTTACTTAATTTGCAACCTCATGCGTGATTTATAGTCGTTTCAGAGAATTTTGCGTGGATTTTTCAGAGAGGTTCGTATAGATGACTTAACCACATGGTTGAACATTTCTTCCCCTGTTAAAGTCTAGACACAAGTGGTTTATGAGATTAATGAGGACCGTTGGTGGGATGAGGGGTACACCTGCAAACCTGCCTTTTGATGAATACTATAAGGCTTGGGAAATCATGCAGTGGAGTGGTTATGTGGTTTTGCATGCTCGATGTGTGCATTTTGTCGCTGAATGTACTGTGCACTGAGGTGGTTGACTGGTGATCTGTGCATAGCAGGTAACCTCCAGGTTTTTCCAAGCTGGTCATTAGAAAGGCAAGCAGGAGGGAATGAGAAAAGAAAGAAAGCAGGTGGAGGCCATTACTTTTAATGGGATTTTTGACATCTTCTCCTTTTGTTTGGAGAGGAGGGACAAGGGTGACAGGGGTAGAAGGGAAAACGAGAATGAATGAAAAAATGTTAGAGACTTCCTGCAGATTGAGTTACTCGGTGGTGTGTGTGAACTCTGTATCCTTGTCATCTGCTTCGTACATTAAGAGACCTCCTGCCTTGGTATGATGGGTCTTCTGGGCTTCTACAGGACCAAGGTTATGGCCCTCTTGAAGACATTAAACCCATTTAAATACTTTGCTTGGGTTCTACCTCTTTAATGCACAGATGGTCTGCATGGGCTCTGAAGGCTGTAAGATGACAAGGGGACACTACTAGGACTCTTTTTTTCCCTGCCCTCTGTCTTACACACATACACATTTTGTCTAAGGTTAAAAAGATTGGTTTTTTTTTCTTTTCTTTCTTTTTTTGCAGCATAAAGACTAAGACTGTGGAGGAGCTGTTGTAAGGTGTCCCTGTTGTCTTTGGTGAAATAGTTTTTTCACAAAGAGCAAGAAGGATGCAAGGCACTCCCAGGGCTACTCTTTTGTTGCAATGTGGTGGACAGGGATTACACCAGCAGGATAATGATAAGCCTACAAGGCTGTTTTCTCTTTCCTCAAGAGTCACAGTGACCATGTCTTTAAGCTAGGTTACTGCAAGAGAGGAGAGTGAAATAAAGGGTGGGGTACAGAAGGACAGACACTTTCCTCTGAGCAGGGTTGAAAAGGAAATATAAGATAAGGCTCTGTTCCCTGAAACAGCCAGCATTTTAGCGTTTATGGTGCTACTTCCTGCTGTTCATTATAAAAAGACACAAAAGGAAACGCAACACATTATGATCCTGTGAGGCTGCCCACTACTCTACTGTAGCTCTGGCCTACGCCCAGACACTGTTGTGGTCTAATCCTGCCCACTCATTCATAATTCCTCAGTTTGTCTATGGCAGGATTTTAATTAGATCCTAAATGATTCACTTGGAAATCAAGTCACTCTGAAAGCAGCCCCCAAAAAATGATGATCCAGCTGCCGCACCTCCATCACATTTTCAATTTTTATTTTTTTACGGGAAAGCAGTGTTGGTGAAAGACACAACTACCGTTTTGTAGTTGAAGATTCTTTTGATGTACTGTTTCAAATTTAATTTCTATTACTGTTTTAGCACTGAGCTAATTAAATATGCATGTGCTCACTTTGGATAATTTTTCTCTCCTCAGTTTTGTTAAACTTGAGTTTCTTATAACAAAACGTAATTAAATTTAAAATACTAAAATCTCATTTAGGACCATTGTGTGAAAATGTTTCATAACAGTGGTATGAAACAAATATTCTCACCTCTAACCCAGCCCTCGATTATCTCTTCAGTTTGCCTAGTTTCCCCAAACTGAGATCATTATTTTTAATTAATGGACTTCTGTCCATTTCGCACCCTTTTCTAATCAAGAGTAGCTTTCTATGATCTCTCAGTGGGCAGGGCAAATCCAAGAACATTACAACCTCACATCCCATTCCCTTTGCTTAAAGATCCCTTGTTTTTGGTTAAGGGAAGATGAAACCAAGGATGGAAGTCCTCAGACGACATGGCTGCCCGATAGTCATTAATTGTGTCCTGCTCTTCTTGTGAACGTTCTCCATTAAGTTCTTAAGTTCAGCACATAAGCGAATCATTGCCTCTGAACAAGGAAACTATGCGGGAACACAGGGGACAGAGGAAGAAAAGGATAGAGGAACTGAGGGTCGACAAACACAGTGCCAGTAATGTTAATTAATCAGAAGACAATGATGAGTCCCATGGTGTCTGGTCCTATGCTATTCGACAGGCTAAAAGCTAATAAGGGGCTCACAAAGGCGCTTTCAGAAGAGCCCAGGTCTTTGCAAACAGTTTCTGTTGATTCATGTCAAGATAGATGTTGGCTTTTTGACAGACTTTATTGATTTCCCCAAAAGGGGAATTCCCATCTCTCTCTGTAGTATGGGGCTGTGTTAGCTGGTAAAAATTTCTTTGAGGTTGTTTTCAAATGTTAAATTGTTTCATTATTGTGGACAGTTTACAGAAGTCCTTATCGGTCAGTTATTATTATTTTCCAATTATTAAATGTAAATTGTTACAAATTCCAATCCAAAATGTTAAATTATTAAACTGTAACGAGAGTTGGTATCTTAAGAAAAACTAGAAATACGGAAAGAACCAGTAAGCATTTGCTTTATACTTTGTTCACTAATTTAATTTTAGCCAATTAATTATTAAGCCACTTCTTCTGTCACAGTTGCAGTTCTGCATTATTTTAGTATTGATATTGTTTAATGCGGTTCATCCGTCACTGTGAATTAGAAGTGTGAAGTGTTATAATTGTGAAGCAGAATAAGTCATCACTGATCTTGGATCTCTGATGCGTAGCTCGGCTTTAATCTATCATACATGGCCTTAAAATGTTAGATATTGATGTGAATAGTTTAATAGGTTTCTGCATCCATGTGGGCATTCATATACTTCCTTGTGGTATTCTAGTGTGCCAAAGTCAACACAGTTAAAACCCAATGCACGTTGCTCACAAAGCCCAAGACAGGCAGTAGATTTGAGGTTAAGAGATTTGCAGGAAAAGGAAACAGTTTGCTTTTTTTTTTTTTTTTCCAGAATGTTATTTTGCTAAAAATGATTTTTAAATTCTGTGATAACACAGTAGAAATCGCATAGTATTTTTTGTATGAAACTCACAATAACATTCAAATAAGTTCAAAAGAATGTCAGACAGATCATTATAATGGCAACTGCTATCACAGAGTGTTAATAACTGGGACAGTTACTCAGTTAACATTTGCACTGCACTAAGCAATGAAAACTTGCCCTTATAAATAGATGAAGGTTGTTGGATAAAGGGTTATAGTGCAATTCACAATGCTGTAGTGAATCTATTTTGGATTTCTCCTGCAGTGGCCACTATAGTCTAGCTGATTAAAGTCTTAAAAACATTCAGCTCAGTTTTTTACAATCAGGATTTGTTTGTTGCATTCATGTTCACATTATTCACTTGCTTCATCACTCAAATAAATAAAAACCCCACAAGCGTGAAGGATATTAATTTGTTGAATATTCATTCATTTCATACTCACCATTGCAACCTGCAGTTGATTTCAACATCAAGGTCACATGCTTATCCTAGAATACAGTGGATGATTGCTGTGGAGAACTGTTACTCTAGCTCTTTGAACCCTTAGTAAAATGGCGAATGCTGGTTTGTGACAATGTAGCATTTTTGTTTGTAAGACTTTAAAAGCCCTGTGATACTGTTGGTCAAACTCCATGAGACAGCCATTTCAAGCCTTGGGACTAACACGTTTTTAAAAGCACACTGGCCTGAATCGCTTTCTGCTTCGTCTCCCTATCTGACTGTTGTCTCTTTCTGCACATCAGAGGAAGAGGCAAAGAGTGAGGGTAATAAAAGGCCCTGCTTTTCTCCTCTGGGCCCGGGAGAATGTAGAGTAGCAGATAAGTTGTCTAGCTCTGAGTCTGAGAATGATCAAAAACAAAGTGAATCCTGTGGCCGCATAGGGAGCAAGCTCCTGTGAGGGAGTTGGGGTAAAGAAGGGATGGGGAGGAAGGGAAGAGAAATGGTAGAGAAGGAGAAGGGCTAAAGGAGCAGCCATGTTCAAGGGAAGACAATATTTGCACATCTCTGAGGGAGAAGGGATGAGAAGATGTAGACAGGCTGGAAGGCAAGCAGATGGACTACTGTTGCTGCTTGAAGCATGAACATGATTATGCAGAAATACTCATTCAGTCATAGGCTACGTCGCAAAATTCTGGTGGTCTTGCTTGATGATTGACATACTCTGGGCTGGTGTACAGTCGAGATAACGAAGGTTGCATTAACCTTAGGACATTTTACTCACAGTTAACTGAATATTACACATGCATTTGCTTTTATGTAAACACACACATTGTTGATTGTCCCTAGAGGCAGGAGGCAAGGCCCCGGTCTGTGGTGTGATTATCCTACATAGAGAAATGAAAGGATTACAAAGCGATGGTGTAATCCAGCTGTCAATCCTACACCTCATTAGCAAGCATGGGTTTGAGAACCAGCTAAAGCAAAGCGGGGAGAATGGGGCAGGGAGAAGGTAAGGGGGAAAAGGGAAAGGATATAGCTAGTTAGAGTGGGAGAGAAGATGTAAGTAAGGGAGGAATGACAAGGATAAGAGAGTGGGAGCAAGAGGAAACCAAAGAAAAGAAGGGGAGGAGTAGAGGTAACAGTCTCGCTATTCTGTTCAGGGGGCTCTGCGGAGAGTTTTTATTAAGCTTTCATCTGCCTTTCCTCTCCCCCTTTACCTCTCTCCTCTTCCCCACCCCAGCACAGCAGCACTAACAAAAGCAGATGCAGGGAGTGCTAGCCATGTCAGTCACGTCTCAAACCCACAGTTCTGCTTGTAATTCCCTGATTAATTAAGAACAGTGATTTGTTAATTTAATTGTAGGTGTTGGGTCGTTTTTTTTCATCCCCCTCTCGGTTGCTTTCTTCTGCCGCTTGCTCCCTATCATCCTCTTGGCAGGCTAATTTGCCCTGCAGCTTTGAGGAGGGGAAATGAAAGGTATAGCAGAGGAAGCTTTCAGATGGTTTATTAAGAATTGATTTGCCACGGTGGCAAAGAGACAGACTGTAGGGAGATACATGCTGACATGCCTCCCAGCCAGACACCCCCGGGCTGTGGCAGAAAAAGAAAGATTTTTTTGTTGTTGGGGGGGCTGGGTATTGTCAGGGTTCCTCACATAGTGCAGATCGCCCACCAGTACTAGCAAAAAGAAAAAAAATCTGGATCCACTGAACTGCCAGACATGTTGGTCTTTCAGCTCTACACTGGTGGCCACGGCCTTCCTTATAATCAAGTAGTTGGTAGCTGAGCTTAGCTGTAATTGAAAACATCAGCACACTAGCACACCCCGCTGAGAAACATCTGATTTCTGTTGGTTATAAATGCATACACTTTCAAAGACTGTGGCAGGATAATCTGGACAAAATGACACACCTTTCACAGCAGCCAGCTACTATTTAACAGTTTCATCAGTGCCAGGATCTTTAATAAATTTACATTAGCAGAGACTGTCTGTTCTAAAAGAAGGGTTTGGCCACCTGACTCGCTGTGTGTTGGCTGCAGTGCTGTCATATCGTCCTGCTCATGAGCAGACACGCACCGGACAGCATGGGAGGCAAGAGATAGATGACAGATCAGAGGCATTAGAGCTTCAAAGCTCGGGAGAGAACAGAGAAACAGAATCCCCTGCAGCTAGGAAAGACAGCTAAGGAGGCAGTGCATCTTATCTTTAGCAGCTCATCTCCGCATGTGCACACAGAAGCTCCTGCCCCTTCATTTACAGCTGGTCAGACACCAGAGCATGAAAGCTTATTGACTCTCCAGTCAGGTTTTTCATCCCTGCATGTTTCTTATGTCAGGTGAGGTTGTTGATTCTATTTCCAATCTTCAGGAGTTGATTGGCCACTGCTGCGTTCCATTTCCTCTCATCACAGAAGCGTGGCATTTCTCATTATCCTTTCACTTAATTTATGCACAAATTATTCATAGTTTGGTAAATCACAAAGTTTCGCGACAGCAATCTGACAGTTCCTGTTGTGTTTTTAAGAAAATGGGTTTGGAATCAGGAATTTGTCCTTTGTTTATTTTCGCATGAGCGTTTGCGTTTATTTATGTGAAAACTGGTGCAAGTGCGAAGCCATGTGTAATTGTGTGTGCCAGTTGATGAAGACTTGAGAAAGTTTTCTCTTCTACTGAATGAGATGAACAGAATAAAATAATAATGCAGAATAAAGACGTTGATGGGGATGCTGATAAAAGACTTGGCTTCATCATGCTACAGTATTCACAACAATAACGCTGTGGTGAAAAGGATTTATGGAACAGTGTAGTCACAACATGTGACAGGCAGCATGTAAGGGCTTTATATAACTTCACAAATCCAAATTATGATATCTACCTTATTAACTATGTAAAATGTACACTCAATACAAATATTCAGGCACATTTCCTATAAGATGACTAAATCGTAGATGTTTTTTTTAAAGTCAGGATCAAAAAAAGAAAGCTTTTCTCTAGCTTCTTGTGGTCTTATGTTAGCTTTGGCTGTAAAGTGTTTGTGCTTCACATACTGTGGTATAATGACTCTGTTTAGTCAATAAATATCTTAGTGCTTTGGTTCACACCTACCAGCTGGCAAGATTTTGGTCCAGGAATTTAAATACCTGTGGTCTACCACCTTAACAGTAATCTTGTCTCTGGCCAGAAAAACCTCGGAGGAGGAGGAGGAGGAGGAGGAGGAGGGCTTGTCTTCTCAGAGGAAGGTGGGCAGAAACGCTGACTCGGATATGATACCCAGTGGCCAGAGAAAATGGAGATAAATGACACTGATTTGAAGGGCACAGCTCATTTCTGTTTTAGCTAAGAAGGTAGAGTATTCGTCATACTGTAAATGCTTCTTCTTATAGAGAAGAGGAAGACACATCTTTCATCCATTGGATTCATAATTCTTCTCAAGCAGCTATAGGGTAAGGTGCTCTAAATCAAACTGTGCCATAGAGAAAAGGTCATTTTTCTTTGAAGCACACACATTTGCATAAACATGACTGCTGCAGTATGCATTGCAGCATCAGTTTACCTTGCATGAGATTTACGGTGAGAGCCACTGCATGGAAAATGTCATCAAATCAGATATTTTCATTGTCATTTATTTCATGCCAGTAGGCCGCTACAAGTTTACTGCCTCATCTTGCTTGTGTGTGTGGTACTTTTGTATGTCAGCATAGAAGTGATTTGTCCTGGAAATGCAGACTAATGAATTAGGCATCCTGCTCATGGGCTGATATTATACTGGGTAGCAGTTCTTTTGATGTGATTAGCTCCATGCACCCTCTTGACAAATTGGGCTGTCCTTTCCTCACAGCTGAAGCACTAATCTATGCCAAAAACAAAGGAACTCTTTGCACTTAACAGAGCATGTAGCTCTCAATGTGTATATTAAGATGGATTGATGTACAGATAGATGGATACAGAACTATTGTATAAACTAATTCTTCATGTAATTTGTAATACGTGCACATACACTACACGTATTGGTAAATTTCATACTCATGCACTTTGTAATGGATGCAGAATGAACCCTGTCAGGAGCAGCACAGCTAATGAGTAAGCTTCAGGGAGTGATTTGGTGGATTCTTTTTCTACCTCAAAAAGCTAAAACAAACAAAGTCAAAAACTAGAGAAGGTGGTTAAGCATTTTTCTAATCAAACCAAGCACAGTTGCTGGGCTAAGGTTTACCCTTATTACCTTCAGAATAATTTTGGTCTGCGCTCACAGGACCCTGACAAAAATTCCTTGTGTGACGGCACTGAGTAAATCAAAATGTGAACTCACACTTGTGAGACTATCAACAACCTTCCAGCTGACTAAAGTAATGGAGTGGATGGCAATTAGCATCACTGATGGAATGAATCAATGACTGATTGTCCTTACTATCCCGTCAGTTTACTATAATTCTTTTTATACTGCCTCTATTTCAGGTGGATTTAGTTTCTACTCATTAACAGAATTGGCCTCTTTCATCAACTGATTCATTTCCTAACTGATTGTGACTGGTCTTAGTCCAGCTCCTGTTGCATACAAATACAAATGTAACACATGGATCACCTTCACATTTTCTTGTGAAATGGTTAAAGATATCTGTGGTCAGTTGTAAATCCACCATCAAGTCTGAGTGTGTGTGTCAGAATTTGAATGTGGACAAGTACAATCATGCTTTCTAACCACTGAGTGTTTAGACAGAGAACACAGCAGCGCTGAGGAAATTCAGAACACACACAGCAAATTATGTTCTTCTTCATCTGTTTGCAGTCAGATTTATCTTGGAAATGAACACATAAAACATCCAGCTCGATCCCCCTAGCAGCTTTAGGAAGACTTTCTAAATATTTAACTTTAATTTAGATACCAGTTCTCAGAGGTAATTGTATTGCAGGACTTGCTATTAAACTTTTTGAATAATGGAAGTCCATCAGTTTGGCCACTTAAGATAGTGTTTAATGAATTAAGCGGGCCTTGGATGAGTGACCTAAGGTGGAAGACAAAGAGGTTGTATATATTACATCCATCTGATGGGATGTCTGCACATTAAGCATAAAATATTCTCATATCATCATCATGGGAAAAAGGGATTTGAATATGAACTTGAAAGAACTGGCTCCTTTTCTGTCTGTCACCTAGTATTTGACTGCAGAGCAAGCTTCCTGTGGATATTAAGGAGAGTGAAAAAGTGTTTGTAAAATTGGACCTTGTATGGTGGTGTTATTATTATTATCTTTGCACTGTTAATAATTGTTGCACAAATACAACGATGCCCCTGTATCCACACCAGAATGTTAGTGCAAGTCTGATACCCCCATTC
>VVHJ01019661.1:19317-32891 GCA_015107715.1 Tylochromis polylepis
GCACATAAATGAATCACACACACACACACACACACACACACACACACACACACACACACACACACACACACACACACACACACACACACACACACACACACACACACACCAGTCCTTTACTGTGGCAAGTGGAGACTGTTATCATTGATTTTCTCTTTTCTCTCCTCGCCTCTGTTCACTCACTGCAGCGCCTCCCAACTTATCTGGCTCTGACAGAACAATGCTGCAGTAGGAGGGCACTCAAGGACAGATTAGATTGTTTGGGGATTCTCATTTCTCATTTTTTCATACTTTTGAGTCTATGTGTTTCTTTTCTGTTGCACATTCCTACGCCTTCGATATTGTTTATCTGCCTCGATCATTTACACTTGCAACAGTTTTTCTCGTCTTCTCTTCTTTTGACTGAAGAATAATGTCACACTTCTTATTGTACGTTTTCCTTGTTTGCCTGTGTGCACTAGTTAAAAATGCAGTTAAGGTTAACACATGTGTCAGCGTGTTTCTGTTGGTGTGCATGTGTGTGCACGTGTGTGTGTATGTGTGTGTGTTGGCTTCCACAGTGCTGAGTGTTTGTGCTAGTAGCGCCTCCTCTGTCTGAGCCATGGTAATTACTGTGCTTCACTGCATCTGTAGAAGTCAATGAAGCTGAACTCATTGTCTCTCTCTACATGGAAGTCAACAATTGTGTGAATTCCCTGGTGACATCGCAGTCACTACTAAACCAGCTTCCTGCATTTTTTATCAGTCTCAGTGTTTCTCCGTTTGCTCTTTGCCTCTCTTTCACTCTGTGTGTGCCGCTGACTCTTGGTGTGTGTGTTTATGTGTTTATTATTTCCTCTTCTCATTCCCAGGGGTAATTGGGCTTAAGAGTGTTTTTTTTTTTCATGTATGTATTTCTGTATTTAATTTGAATCATGCACTTTAAATCTATTTAAAATTGATAACAGCAGCTTAATCTGATTTCTAAAAAAACAGCCAGAGGACAACTCAGTAAAATTGCATTGTTTTCTAAAGTGCAGTTTTAGCATTCAGTGTAATATTTCTTTGCAAATATCAAATGCTAACACTCAGTTTTGTGTCTGTTAAAGTGTTTTAAAGTGTGTCATGCTAAATGTTTTGGCTGTGGGTGTGTGTACAGTAACTCTGTCTGGCTGAAATGGAGAGAAAATATTACGCTTAAATTTACAAGTTAAAACCACTGTAGCCACACTGGTGGTGCTTTTTCTTCTTCTTCTTTTTTTTTAATTGCCAAATTGCCATTCAGTTCCATAGTCTTGCTCATATTTAATCTTCACATTGCAACGCATGTGATGGCAAATAGGTCAGCCTCAAACCCATTCAGTGGAGCGTGTGTGCATGTGGGGAGAGCAGATCTTAAAAAGGAGGTTAGTTGCATGGAATGTGTGTAATGGGATGATGAACTCTGGCCACAGTGAGATGCTGGATGTGATTTAGACTGCGGTGGCTTTGGTTAGCTAATTGCTGTTCGGGATGAGATAAGATGGTATGCGATGGCTGGCCACTCAGTACTGGAGGTTTTTTTCTGAGTGTGGAAAACTTAGCGAGTGATATTTGTTGCCATGGCAAAATCATAAGGTAACACTAATAATTAATTCATCCCATGTTTTCATTTATTAGCAGTTTACTTCTCTCAAGAATAGGTCATTAATTAACAAATACATGAAAGAGTTAATGAGAGGAGAGGATGATATTATTTTATAGTCTATACAATAATATATTAACTAAACCGAAGAGATAATTGGGCCATTATAATTTAAACCAATAGTTTCTAGTAGTGAAGATGGAAGGTGGAGAGTGTCACAGTGAAAGGATGCAAATGTTGTTAACTTAATTCCATTGTTCAATGGAGTGTACTTATGCCCGCTTAAACTACACACTACACAATTAGTGCGGAGAGAGAGAGAGGGAGAGGGAGAGCGAGTGCTTTGCATGCCAGTCGCATACTGTGTGAGTATTTTGGCACCAGTTAGCTTCTGTTGCCATGTTTAGAGTGTATAAATTGGTCCACAGTTCTGTGTTGGCTCACAAACTGTCCTCCTGAGTGTCCATTTGTTTCCATTGTTATGGCTCCTTAATAGACCAACTGTGACATTTATCTTAAAAAGCTAGCTTTAAGGAAGTTTACTTAAGTCAGAGGATTTTTCCTCTTTAAATGGTCTATTTGACCTCAAGTATGCATAATGCCTGAAACAGCCAGTGACCAGTGGATACTGAGAATGGAATTTACAGGAAAAGTAATACAAGGCTGAGGATCTTAGCTCTACACTTCTCTCAAGAAAGGGTGAAGAGGTTTTATTGTTTTGCAAAACCAGATATTCAAACAGTAAATGAGGCTAATGTTATCATATCATAAAGGGAAATAGAGAAATGGTGCTGGTACTCCTTGTGGAGATATTTTTGCTGACCATGGCCTTTACCAGGAAATGTCACACACAGCACTCAGTCATCAAGGGCCATACTCAGGGTAGGCCCCTAGACTTCCGCAACCAAATTGAACATGGTACAGAAGTACCAAAATACCTACACTTTGAATCTTTATAGTGTAAAAAATACAAAATCTGTCTGAAAGCATGATGCTTAGTTCTTAAAATGTTTGTATTGGTATGAAGACATTACAAATAACTGTGAAGATCCTATCAGTTCTTGGAAGATAAAAAAAAATAAAATGATCTTTTATGTTATGTTTCTTTCTTGAGTTCTTTCTATTTATTCTTACTTTAATATGTCAATACAGCTTACTGTTGACCTTTTTTTTTTTTTTCATTAGACAGCAAGCGTTGCTTTAAGACCATATTTGCAGGATCAGCAGAAGGCTTAAATGAAACAAAGCCTGTACTGCATTGTAATCGTCTCACATGACATTTGACTTATTTTTTTTGTGCTTTTGTTTGTAGTTTTGCACTGTTGTTCTCTGGGGGGAGAGGGAAATAGCCTGCTGAACTAGGCCAGTGGAGACTGACATTTAGATTCAAAGGCTAATGGGATGCTTGTGTCTGCCTTGCGTTTTCTGGCTGATTGTCGGGATTCTCAGATCAGCACTGACTAGCCCACGCTCCTCTTCTCAGACCGTCTGGAGCCCCAGTGCGCTCTCTCTTCAGACGCTTCGTCTTTTTTTTGTGCCAACTTTCTCATTCAGTCTCCATGTCTGATCAGTAGTAGCTGAGGGCAGTCTGTCCGTCTTACTGGTGGATGCACCTGAAGACTTTACTCATTTCACACTGAGAGAGGGCCATGGGGAGGCCGCAAAAGAGAATCACATTGTCTCTCCTAATGGAAGCCAGGGACTTATGGAGCTCTGCCCTCAAAGTGGTAAAACAAGTCATTCTACAGACCAGCCATTTATTCTGTCTAAAGGTTCATTTATTCTGTCCCAAGGCTATGTTGCGAAAACATCTCTAATGATGATAGTGATACCCAGTGGGTTAAGATGTTGGAATGATCTTTCCTGTGAAAAGTCTTAGCATGACCCTTTCTTTGGCCCTAAGGGGCAATGCTGCCTATTGGAGCCAGAAGACTCATTTGACATAGCTCAAAGGCTGTCCTAACCCCTGTGGTAAACTCATATATCACTGCTGCACATTCTCAGAATACTACATTATCACAAAGTCCTTAAATACTGCTCTCCTACTGACATTTTGACACTGTAGGGTAAAGGATGTGGCCAAAGTTTCCACACACAACTTGAATGTGCATATAAATGAGACATGATACAAGAGTCTGGGATTCATTTTTAAATCATTGTGCTTTTCAGTGTTGTAGACAAATTGCTTGCCTTGTGGACCTTCACCTAAGGGATTACTCTTACCGTTGCTGAGCTGTAATGTATATGGTAGGGTAACAATAAACATTAAATTTAGCAGTTAAAATTTGGTTGCAGTAGAACTCAAGCTATACTGCTTTGCTCAGGTTCTTAAGGGAGCATTGTGTTTTTCTCTCTTCATTTTTAGACAGTGGCTGTCAGATTCTTATAGATGGCTGCTCCAACCTTCAAGACATTAGTACCCCAGATGGTGAAAGGACAGCTGTTGTCAGAGAGTTCATAAATGTTAGATCTTCACCGTACTAATTCTTCCAAAAAGGCAGTAAAATCTATAATATTAAAAAAAAGAGAAAAAAGGATAAAAGGGAAGAAATGGAGAGAGTGAAGGAGAGGTTTGTTTTGCTCCTGAAAATATCAATGTAATTAGGAGTAGCATATCATTTACAAATCAGGCTTGACATTTAGGATGCTGCTGGGTAATAATGTAGAATTGTATTTCACTTGTATGATGAGTGGAATGTCTTCTTGATTAGAGAGAGGCAGTGTGCATAACACAGCCCTTTTCCTAGGTATCACAATTACTTCTGTAATACCAGATGTTATATTCACTCTGTCCACTCTGTTCAGCCAGCACTTAAATCTAAGTTGCAATCTCAATTCCCAGTCGGTCCAGTTGCTCACAAAAGAAGTTTTAATCAGAATCAGAATACTGTGTTTTCCCCATAATTTGTGGAGATGGAGGTTCTCCACCTGCTACTGCTACTTTAGAGCACAGTGAAGACAGTTGTCACTAGCAGCAGTAAAAGGAGGTGGCATTGAAGCCTGTCCGACCACAGGACAACAGACTCTAAAGTTGAGGTAGCTGAGAGATATTAAGGACTACCTAAACGGTGAGCTGGCCGGTGCATCAGATGTTTGAAACATCAAGCTTTAAGTGACTCACATGGATATCTCCATTCTAACAGCTGACGCTAAAGCAATTTTCACCTTATGGCAGTTTTGTCCTCTGAAGTCTTTTCTGTGCCTTTACAGGAAACCTGAGTGGTTGTGAGAGAACCTCGAACCATCTGTTCCAATCATATCACTTTATCTGTGATCCAGTTAGGCTGTGGCATGTTACTAAGAGATGCGTCCCAGATGGAGCATAAAACATCAGCGCAACGCTGCAGTGCTACATCTCTCCCAGGCATACATAGCGACAGAGTGGATGTCCTTATGAACACTTAGTCAACCAAAGTAAAGGCTATGCAGGATAGGAGTGACTGCAGCCTCTGAACATCTTAGAAATTAGAGGCCCGCTGTTAGCAAAGCTAAAGACAAATAAGTGCAAGGGCGTGATAAATAATCATGCAGTAAGTTAAGTAATATGTGCACATTACCAACAATTACTTCTGGTTTTTATAACTACAGATTTGGTAATAAGAGCAATCGATCTTGCCGTGCTTTTGGATTAGAATTTATGATGTTCTCTCATAGCACAGCCAACAAGAGCTAGCAGTTATTTATCTACTGCAGTGGGTAGCTGAGAAGGACCGTCATACAGCTGAAGGGGGCATTCTTACCTTAATACAAGTCTGGCCTGCTTTTGCTGCTGCTGACGGATGTCCTCTTATCATAGGTTGTGAAGGGTTAATCTAAGTGTAAAGAAATGTGAATAAAAGCTACAGCACATTTGTTTCCTTTTATAGATATGCAGCCTGCACTCTGATATTCATACACCTACAGCGCTTGACTCATTTAAAATAACAGCTAAAATTGAGCTCACATAATACTTTTGAGCATTCACTGGATTGACAAATTCAACGTTTCTCAGCCAGAAATACCCGGACGCATTGCCAAGCTGTGATAGGTAATTTCTAAGGAAGTCGCCTTATCTGCCTTCCCTCTACCTTCAGCACACAAGACCAGAAAAGTGGAAAAGAGAGGATAGGAGATGAGAGTAGTTGAGAGAGAGAGAAGGTGCAGTGTCACATGCAGTGTGATCTGAGCTGCAGCTGTCTACCAGAATCTGCCGCTTTGTCCTGCAGACTCCGGCCCACACTCGAAATCCCTTATGGACTAATCTGGGTCACCAGTATATAGCGAGCATAGTGACATACAAGAAAATCTCCATTAGACTTTATTAAAAATGATTAGCTGTTGAGAGGGGGAGGAAGGGTGGAATGAAATATTTTTCCCCACACTGGTTGGGATATTGTATACTGAGTGCCGTTATATTTAAAAAAAAAAAAAGGAAAACAAGCAACCCCCCTCCCCACACACACATAAGGATTCAATCTGTCATTTTGTACGTGATAATTGTTTATGCATTTGTTGTAAATTTTGGATCTTGACTTTGGGTGGCCTTTTTTATAGTTTTTTAATAGTAGTGGCCAGTTTAAATGTATAATTCAGTTTTTCTAAAAAAAAAAATACTACAGTGAAAAGAAAAGTGCTTGCTGCCCACACATCAGCCCAAGTGAACATCTGTCATGTTGATGAACTGTTTGTGAAAATATTCCTAATTTGTTCATGCATACTTTTGTAGGAGATGGAAGAAAGGGAAGGACACAGCGATTATTATTTGTTCAGTTCAAATCTGTGCTGAGCGTGGTTGAATGAAAGTGTACTCTACAACCCACACATTAACAAGCTGAGAATAGATTGCCCTTTTTTGCTTTTTAAAGCTGTGAAGCAGATGTTGCATCAGTACCGGTAGAAAAGTCCAATATAAGACAGTGAGGAAAGACAGACCACTTACAGCACATATATTTGTTTTCTTGTTTAGTTTTAACATGAAGTTGTGATAATACATCGTCCATTTACCTCCTTTAAAAGAATTTAATCAACCTCTAGACTGGACAAATATCTCCCATCCGTACTGGCATTGGTACAAAGGCATGTGATGGTTCAGGGAAGCCTAACTGACACCGTGTGCTAATTTGAAAAAATTCACTTAACTACTCATTGTAGAATATCATGCATGATATTCAGAATATCCTGTGAGTTTTACTTGATCCAGATAGAAGCATTTTGCCACAACCTAGTCACACCCACCAAGCTCCAGAAGGTCTCTGTATTAGCTGGCTAATTTGCATGTCACTCATGTTCTGTGGATTCATATTTTGAATAGAGAAAATTATGAGCATCACCTTCTAATAGCTGGAACCTGAGCTGGAGGTGGCAGAGTTGAAAATGCTAAGATTTTCATTGGGAATGACCATCATGGACAAGATTAGAAATAAGTATATTAGATGGACAGCTCAGGTTGAATGATTTGGAGACAAAGTTAGAGAGGCAAGGCTGAGGTTTGGATGTGCAGTGGGGGGATAGTGAATATATTGGAGAAAGGATGTTGAAGATGGAGCTGCCAGGAGGAGGAAAAGACCGCAGAAAAGATTTATGGATGTAGTGAAGGAGGACATGCAGAGGGTTGGTGTGAGAGATGAGGATGCTAGGGATAGGCTGAGACAGAGACAGATGACTTATAGATAACTGTGGTGACCCCTAAAGGGAGCGGTTTTGGATTTTTTTTAATTTCACCAATAATAAACCAGTTGCTCTATAATGGAAAACTTTTAGTGCAACTTAAAAAGATGGACCTTTATTTGGACCTTGGATTGTTTATAGAGTTCATCCATAATGTACGTTTGTTGCTGTTTATACTAAAGTATATGGATTTCTATCCATCTATGTGTTATTCAGTTATATTTGCTGTAATATTCCTGTTGCATATTTTAGCATGAAATATAAGTATTGTCACATACACCTGCCCCCACTTGTTTGTTGATGTCTACAGTAATGTAAGAAAATACCTTGAGTTTAGTTGCTTGAGAGAAAAGAGAGACAAGAAGAAACAGATGATGTAGAATTTTCCCTGTTGACTGAGGCATTTCTGAGAAACTGATAATCTTTTTAGTTGTGAGGAGAGGATCAAAAGGAAGAAAAATGCCGAGAGGGCATTGCTATCTATCCATCTATTTGTCTCTCTTTCTTCCCTGTCGCTGAATCTATCTCTGCATTTCCCACTTGTCCTGCCTTATTCTTTCTGGCCATTCATCATATTTCTGTGTCCAACTGCATTCTCATCACTTCCTTTCTCTTTTGTCTTCCCATCTCGCTCCTTTCTTCTTTTCATCCCCATCTCCTGTCTTCCTGTCTTGTCAAACAGGTCTCTGGGCTTCTTTGTCTATCAGTAGAATTTCATTGTCATGCAGTATCATTCCTGGTCTTTCTTCCTCTTACCTGACATTCCTGCTTGGTTTCTCCCCTCCTACTTACAAGCTGTCCTAGATGGGCTATAGTACATGGTATGCATTTCCTGTGGCATTATTGTGGTTTAGATGTAGTGACCTTTCCATTGTCTATGGCAGTGACCTTACTGGCCATATCATGCATTTTTCTGCGTTCCAGAGGGGAACCCAGGGACAGACTCTTACCTGCCAGCATGAGCAGGAAGTAAAGACCGTTGCGTCACTGTAGAGAATTACTTCAGGAGGTTCCCCCACACAGCTAATTGCCATTCAGAGAGAAAATCTGAGACCAGTGAAACCACTAGAGAAGCAGAGCGGGAGATTAGGATCAATAGAAGAAATGTGTGTGTGTGAGAGAGAGAGAGAGAGAGAGAGAGAGAGTGTGAGTGAGTGAGTGAGTGAGTGAGTGAGTGAGTGCCATTGGCATAAAAAGCATGTTTGATGTATCTGTCAACACTCAAGCTACAGTATTTCCTCAAGAGCTCCTTTCTAAGCTCCATGTCAGCCCTCACTCATCCTCTCTATGGACTGACATATTGAAAGAGCTGGAGCAGAGAAGACATGATGGAAAAGAAGACAGAGAAAAAAGAGCGGTCATTAATACTAAGGGAATTGATCTACTCAGGTCTCCATGGGTTTGCCTGTCTGCCAGTGATTGTAGTGTGCTCATTATCCATCTCTGCTCCAGGTAATTACTGGCTTGTTTTGATTGGAAAGCTTTTAATTAGTTGCTCATTAGCATTGTTTAATTAAACTCACCCCATGCCTTTAATAACACAGGAGTGTTCTTTCCTGACTTCATTAGTTGTTGTTAGATGGGTTATAGTGGGATTGAGGGATAATGGGTGGACAGGATTACTGTATGTTGCATGATTAGCATTTAGTAAAGCCAACAGTATTAGACATTTTTCATATACTGCATCATATGCAAATTCCTATGTCATTTTTATCCAGACTTTAGAGAGGTAGACATCAGTGTGATGAGTTACTGAAGGTAAGGAGAAGGGAGGGGATATAAAGCAGTCACGGATATAGAAACTTTCCCCTGTGTCAAAAGTTTAGTTTGACAGGGACACACCGAGGAGCTGAGGTGGTTGTAGGGGGTTAAGAGTCTCAGAGACAGAGAGAGTAAGATGAAGTGGGAGGAAGTGGTAGAAAATTTTGGAGCCCAATTCGAACGGCTATGTGAGAGGCTTTTGAATAGCTTAGCTGCACAGTTGAGAAGCTGGACAAGACACAGACAGGACAGCGAGAAGAATGCCAAATGGACCAGCAAACACTGATGCTCAGCTTTTTTGTACATTTTTCCCTTTCTTCTGCTCTGCTTGTCTATCGTTCTGTCTCTGTCTATTTCTTAGCGCTCACTCTGCTCTTGTTCTTTATATTCCTTCATGTCACCATGCATCTTTCATCCTGCTTTCCTTATGAATTCTCTCCTACATATTCAGTTCTTTGTCTGAGCTTATTTCCTGTCTTTCTACCACTTTTTTTCCCCTTCGCCTCTCCCACTGAGCAATAGCTGACACAGTATATTTCCGCTGAATACTTGGAAGGAAGGATATTTGTGTGTGCTTCATCATATATGAATGCGTATATATTTGTTTCTACATATGTGTGTCTGTTTTCACATTGGGTGAGCAGTGACTGAACAGCCTTAGTTTTGTTTTCTTAGCACGTCCTAGTGGAGTGTGACAGTGAACAAAGTGTTAGTGTGTGAGGGTGGACAGAAAGCCAGCCCAGAGTGTCATAGCATGCCCCAGATCTGACACTTTGGAATCAAAAAGATGGGGACAGTGGCTAGCTGTCTGCATCGTGTGGACGATACCTGACTCGATGTAGCCATCATAAAGACAGAAGGGACAGTGAATAGAGACGTTAGGACATTAGGTGGCGAGGGTAGACTAGCCTGTTAGCAATGAGCTCTGTTTGGGCATTGCATTAAGTGTGACACTAGATTGACAGACATATGACTAAATCACCAAATGGACACACACACACGTGTTTAAAATACTTCCTGTGCTGCCATTTTGGCTATATTTACAAGCAATATGACTCAAAGGTACAGTTCGCTGCAACAGAAAGTCTTTTACTTTTTTCTTTAAAAAACATCCATCTGGGAACTACAAGTCCCTAAACAGTGCAAAGGAAAAGAGGTGTGCCTCGTCCTCTGAGTGGAGTTGTTGAGAAAGGGAAAGAGGAGGAATGATGTTAATTGTGGAGCAGTAGTATCCATACCTATTTTTTTTTTATTTTTTTTTTGTTAGACATTTACAAAGGTTTTATGGCCTTCATTATTTTTTAATCAAAGCAACTGAGTGCTGTAGCTCACTGCTTTGTAACTTGATGGAAACATATAGAAAGAGATGTCCCAGTTTAGTAACTGTATGTTTGCATGAATGTGTTTAACTAAAACATGATTCTCACCTGTAGAATGATCACCTGTAGAAAGCTGTATTGTTTTTGGTTAATTAAGCCATAAGAGTGAAGTTATATCTGGCGACACATGACATAAATGCCACCTTTATGTTGCACTTTTTGATTGAAAAGTGCTTGGCCTCAGGGTTGAAGATTATACAACAGATGGTGTTCAGCAAAGCCTTTTGTTTTGAGTTTCTAAATAATCGCTCTAACAAAGCACAGATCGAATTGTCTTACTTTCATCTCCTTATTTCTTTCTGTCACATGAAATCAGCTGCTATGATCCCTGCAGCAACAGCAAACAATAAGGCAGAGTGTGCCATCTTTTGCTTAGGGGCTGTACATTTATGTTAGGCTAGTAATATATTGAATTATCTTATATTATGTCTCTGCTGCTTAGCTTTGAAACAGCCACAATGATGCCCCATGTAACAGCTGCTTTTCCTCCTTCATTCCTCTCCATATAGTGCTTTTATGTACATTAAGCTGCCATCTCCTCAGAGGTGAATTAAATCTCTGCCCAATTCTATCACTCTTTGCTCTTCCACGCTTTTCTTCCTGCAGCTCGTTTCCCAGCGGTGGTTACCGCTTCCGCAGCAGAGTTTGTCTCTGTAGGGGAAAAAAACAGAGAGCAGTCAGCACTGTGAAGTCTCCCAGAGAGCCAAGGGGTACTCTTGCAGTGGTACATAGACACTGTTGAACGGTGATTTAGACAGCCAGATCTAAGAACTGCAAGCCCATCAACCCATTAGGGAGTGTGAGAAAAGAAGCAGGCTGCACTTAAGCATAGTCATGGGACAAAGAGAAGAAAACAGAATTCCTGATTTAAACACAGATACATTTGTGGACAGACATACCTATGTGCACCAATGCATGCTAACATGCTTCCACAGTCGTATACACTTTAGCACTAGCACAGTGAGGATGCCCTAGTCATCTGCTGGCTCACTGAGTTTAATGGAGAGCCAAACACTCTGCCCACACTTAAAAATTCAGCTGAGCAGCAACGAGACCCAGACTTCAAGAAATAAAGAACGCTGGAATAAGTCTGCTGGGGGCAGTGGTAGGAAGAGGATGGGGGAGGTTTGGGGTGATACAGCAGGAGGAGGTGGACACAAAAAAAATCAATGATTTTACTCCCGTGTTTGAAAAAGGAAAGTGCATGGTGAGCGAAGAGATGTGTTCGACCTTCAGGTGCCCTGGTGCCTTCCTTTCATGTGCAGAGCCGATTACCAAGTGATTTTCAGTGGGAAAAATGAACCCAGTGATGCATTGCGCTAATTTTATTTAACGTTAAAAAAAAAGAGACGAACAGGTTCCAGAGAGTTGCCATGGGTGAGGTGGAAATGCGTGGGGTCGAGTGTGGTGTCAGCTGGGGGGGCACTTCAGAGTCAGCAGTTTGTGTTGAATGGAGTGAGAATGAAAACTTTGCACCCTACTAATTTTTTACAATGTCTTTACACATTTTGAACTCTGGTCCATCAGTTCCTCCCTAGGCTCTTGACTGGACACAATCCAGGCAGTACTACAAAAACCGAGCAGTCGCATCTTGCTGTTCTGCATGGCTAACAACATGTGTATGTCTGTGTGTTTGAGTTCAGAGGGCCAGATTGCTGTGTCATGGAGCAGAATTGGGGGTTTTCTTGCACCATCGGCAAAGCTGCATTGGTTGTGGCAGAGATGCTTCTGAGCGATTTCTATAGTAGAAAGAGTTAAGATGGCCGTGCTCTTGACTTCTACTAATCCTATTACTTGAGAGTGCTGCTCTTAGAGGGCTCCAACCTCACTTTTATTGGAAATCCTTTGCTGTTATAAAGCCTTTTAGCCTTTGGCTGGGCTATTGCTCTCATAAATCTAGTTCCTGGCCTTTTGGTGAATCCCTCATGTTTGTGTTATTGCAATGATACTTGCAGACATTTGTATACTATGCGAATCCCGCTCTCTTAAAATTGTCATAATGCTCATTCACCTGTAAGTTTCTAACCGACAGGTAAATTTAATGTATTTGTTCTCATTAGTTGCTGAATACAGAAGCTCTGCAGTTTCATTAATGCCATTCAAACAGAATCAAGTAAAAGCCAAAAAGAAAGAAGGCCCGGAAACAACCAAGGCTGGCTGTAATGTTTCTAATTTCCTCCTTAGCTGATCTCTAAATGCTTGTGCTTTGTCACTGCCACTACACCACAGAATAAATTCACTCTTTCACCTCCCTGTGCCTCCTCCTTCTCGCTCTCTAATTCATCTCATTTCCGTCTCATGGTTGGTTCAATCCCCACCTCCTTTCAATGCTGACTCCTCCAGCGTCAAGCTAGTGCTCCTGGCTGCTCCGTATTCTGGGGCCGTTGTGTCTCCGGTGGAGAGTGATTGTGCCAGTGGCAGGGAGGTCAATTGGAAGAAATTGCGTTGCAGCCACCGTGGAGCTGAGGCGAGAGAGAACAAACTGGATATTAGCCCAATCCATGTAGGCTGGCGTGTTTACACCATCTATCCCCACCCCAACCCCTTAACACACACACACATACTTACACATTCTCTCACTTTGGTCAGTGTCTGGCTAGAAAAATGTACCCACACTAGTAGCCTGTTAAACATTAGCATGCAATTGTGCAAATCCAAATTTACATGTCTAGATACACTTGCAAAACTTAGTGTGACAAAATACAGATTGTGTTTCTAAGAGGTATTGCTGCACTTTCTGCCTCATGACTTTCCAGCATGTCCCTGCAGCCTTGTTAGCTGGGCCAGCAGAGAAAACCACACAGTCCATGCTTCCTTTGTGCTGGTGCTTACAGCAGTTTAGGATTAAAGGGTATAAATTTCAGCTTCTTGGGGCAAAAAATCTTGTTCCTGCCAACTTTGTTCTCTTCCCAGGTGAAAAAAAATAAAAATAAAGGTTGTCAGTGCACAGGTGTTATTCTGTGTCTGCCATCTGATTTTGCCAGATAGGCTAAAGGAAGAAATGTTTTTTTTCTGTTGCCCAAAAAAGCAAAACCCAGCCACAGAAATTCTACGTAATTTAGTAGGTATACATTTTTTTTGTGTGTGTCTGTGCTTCTTTGTTTTCATGTTATGTTTATGTACAAAAAAATGAATATTCATATGTGTAAAAAAAAAAAAAAATGTTAAATACATATTTGTGTCCC
>VVHJ01019677.1:15286-54605 GCA_015107715.1 Tylochromis polylepis
AGAGATGGAAAAAAAAAAAAAAAAAAAAAAAAAAAATCGGTCAATTCAGACCATTTCAAAGCCACCAAAAAAGAAAAAAAAAAAGTAGAAGGGAAGACTATTCACACTGGAGCTTTCTTCCTGACATTTCTACACAAGCTGTTTGAGTATGCACACCAGAGGACACATGATCATCTCGTGCGAACACTAAATGTTAGTGAAAGTGCGCCACGCAATAAAAACGTCAGTCAGACAGTGAATGTTTCATCCCAGTGGTGC
Organism: Tylochromis polylepis; assembly: GCA_015107715.1. NCBI lineage: Eukaryota > Metazoa > Chordata > Actinopteri > Cichliformes > Cichlidae > Tylochromis > Tylochromis polylepis. The sequence continues at coordinate 15,545 of VVHJ01019677.1, forward strand.
TCCAACTAATATGAATAAAACGGTGCAGAGAGAAACAAAAGGACTCTCTCGTATGGTCTATCAGCTGAAGAAAATAAGCGAAGGAAGAGGAGGCTTTGGATAAACAATGTCCTTTTTTCTGACTGCACAGCAGGCTAATGTTCACATTAGTGTATAGAGTTACAAGGTCTAGACGCATACATTTATAAAGTAAGCGTGCGCAATCAGAGAATCCAGTCTATTTAATTGTCTGATATTCATCACTTTGTCAGTAAGCGACTTGTTAAACCTAATACGCGTTGTTTTTCTGCTCCCCTGAGGTTTAAACCCTTATTATGAAAACAAAGTCCTTTTTTATGAGGCGGCCTTGTTTTGCTATCACAGGAGTTACTCTTTCAATGAACTGAGCGTAATCAAATTAGCCGAGGCGCACATCAATCACGGACGCTTGTCATTTGCTTACCACAAACTCAGCTTTACTCACTTATATTATCTGCTGGAACTTTGACAATAGCCGGTTCCATGAGGTTGTCGGCGAGGACAAAGGCCCCTTCCTCCAAAGTATCCAGTAACATGGTGGCTGCGTGAGTTTGCTCGGTGCTGTTCATGTCCTGCCAGGACTTGAGCGCCTCTGGTCGCAGAAGGTTATCTACCGTGTCCACAATGGCCTGTATTAAACCAGATAACCAAAACAAATCCACAGAAAACAAAGATTCTTGAGTGTCTGAAAACAAATGACTTTTTCCGTGGATGAGCTGTGACATGCAGACACTCATATGAGTTAGTGAAATGCTGTGCTGGCGTGTCACATCGTTAGGAATAAAATGGACAAAAATGAACATGAAGAAGCTGAAAGGATATCTATTTTTTCAGTTGTAATATGTTATGTAAACATATACTTGAAAATGAAATAAAATAAAAACAATTTTTAAAAAAGTTTTTAATGTGATGTTAATGAAGGAGGAACTGCTGAGAGAGGGAGAGAAAGAGAGGAGGAGAAGAGGCGCTTCAGTGATGGTCGGGATTCGGTTTCTTTTTCAAGGATGTTGCATTGAGGCAGATGCTCTGGGTCACAGTGTACTGAGCCTATCAGGTCTGTCTGATAACAGGATATTAAGAGATGGCCTGGTGAAAGCCAAAGTCTCCATGGCTGATCTCAATTAAAGCTCTGTAATTGGAAAGTTCAGTGGACAGCAACTTTCCTTTTCTTCAAACACTTTACTGTAGAACAAGTAATTAAGCCACCCTGCAAAGGCACTCAAAAAGTCAGCCAAAAGTGTGCAATTTGATAAACTGTTTAATCCAACTGTGTTGTTTGTACCGTGAACGCAAACCTTCTTTTTTTTTTTTTTTAACCTTACATCTTTTTTGCCATCTAAAAGCTCAGGAAACATGGAGGATAAATTGGGCATAAACGATGCAGGGCTTTCTTCGGGAAATAATAAAATCGATGCGTCTAATCAGGTAATCAATGCTGGCGACGGCTGGAGGAAAGGGTGGGGTGTGTGTGTGTGTGTGTGTGTGCGTGTGTGTGTGTGTGGGAGGAGGGGGGCTAATGTGGAGTTGCGTCAGATGTCAGATACTGATGACTCAACAATCCCTGTTCCTGATCCTCTCTCACGCTGCTGTAATTTACTTCGACATAACCTCTCTGGCACCTCTCGGAAGTCAAATCGAAATGTTTTGACTTTAAAAAGTAAAACGATGATGCGACATGGTAGGGGCAATATGAGTACGTATATACTTTTTGTTTTTTTTCCAGTTTCCCTGCCTCCTCTATGAGCACACGGCCGTTGACTGGCTAATTAGCTTGATCCATTTTAACACCCTCCCGAAGGAGAGATGGATTGAGGGGGGTGACTTTGGTGGCAGGTGGAGGACACTGATGTCCCTAATGGTGGGGAGATATATGTACAGCCAAAATACTTTGATGTGCGAACCCAAAGCTGTGAAAGCATTTGGGGAAGAAAGGAAAAAAATATCGTTTGACCTGCACTAACCCTATTAACTAGCTAGAGCTATAGATTAGTACCTTTAATTTATGAAACGCATTACTTAAATGACCTCAAACCCGTGCCCTTGTGGATTTTCCCTTTGGATGCTGTGAATGATCAGGAAATTATCCTTAAAAAGGGTTTTGATACATCACTACAAAGCAGCAAATCCTTCATCAAATGAATAATGCGGGGGATGTAAGAAGAGGATGTCTGCTTGAGTTGTGCCGTTATTCATGTAGGCGTGCAGTCTTGAGTAAACACAAAAAATAATAACAGGGAAAAATGGAAGAAACAAAAAAATACACCATAGCTTTCAATGCATACAGGAGAGAAAAAAAAAAACACAAAGACACGTACACAGTTACAAAAAGAAGCCACCTAAGTAATTGGAGATGACTTCTCTTTGACTTAGAAAGCACTTTGAATACAACTGTGTTTTTGTGTGAAGCAATTACTCAAAAAAGCAGGAAGCACAGGGAGGAGGGTGTACACGACAGTGCAGAGGGTACATGCTGCTGAACTTGGGCTATGGCATATACAGTACGGTAGTACAGGAATAGAGGGGACAGCAGCTGCAAGCAGAGTGGGCAGAAGCTTTGCTTCAGTACCTTCATGTATGCCCTGCATGTCCTTTCTCGCTTTTGGAGCTTTTTTGTTTGAGAAGGAAAAGCACAGATACAAAATAGAGACATGTAATTTGCACAAGTTCATGAGCTTGAGTAAAGAATTCGTAGAAATAATATAGGGCTTAGTGCTGGATGGAAAAATGAACTAATAAAACGACCAGTCTAAAATGCCACTGGTCTGTAGCTGAAGCACGAAAGCACTCTGGATCACACTCATGACACTGAATACACATCTGCTCCTTTTCAGCGTTTCAAATATCGTAACTGCTTTTCTGTCTTTATTTTGCCTGCCTTATAGCTTGGCTGAACTTGAAGTGAAAAGCACAGAAAAGCAGACTGCTGACGTAATTTGGTGAAAAAAATAAATAAAACGCAGCTATTGTATTATAGAAGTATTAACTTATCAGTAAAGTATAAAAGCTATGTAAATTATGCAGAGACATTCAGTAAGAGGGAACTGTGGAGAAACTTGAGGTAATATTTTTTTAATACCCTGCTAATATGTGGAGGATCTGGTTACCTTATTGAAGCTCCGTCCTGCGGAATCCTTCTCGCTGGGTCTGAGCTCCTGCAGCTGCGCATCCAGGATGTCCACCAGCTGCTCCATCAGGCGCACTGAGGAGCTGACGTCCCCAGCAAAGATGGGTCCTTTGGTGTGCTTGGCTAATTCATTGGCCAAGTTAGCCGCGTTTTCACCGCTGCGGATCTGCATGGGGAGAGAGTGAGTAATGCTTATGAGAATACAAAAAGACAGACTTGGAGGGCTCTTTACAGCTCTGTTTCTAACATAAAAATCACACTTGAGTCCTTGAAATACCAGTTATAAAAAAAGGGTTTAATGTTTTTTTCACACGGGAGAAGCTGCTGTAGTGGCAGTTTTTTTAATTTTTATTGTGTGGTAAGGCAAAAAAAAAAACCAAGCAGGTCTACAAAGAGTGGTTTGCAAAATAAGACTATGGTGCAGATTATACAGAAGGTAAAAACGACACACATTTCTTAAGAAAGGCTTTTAATCAAAGGGTACGATGTAAGGTACTTTTGTCTAACTCCCTTATTTCCGAGTTGGGTGCCATAGCAAATGAATCCACGTGGTGTATTTAGAACAGATTATATGTCGGATGCTCTTCCTAATACAACCGTCCTATTTATGGGGTCTTGAGACCAGCACGAGGAGTATACCAGCTTCTGACCCCCTGACCTCCCAGTTTCAACATGGGGAGTTTTTTTTAAGTAAGGTGAATGTGTTAACCACTATACCACTAACCAAAGGGTAAAATCAAAATAACTAAAATATAAATGTTATTGCTTCTATGGAGTATGGTCACATTATGTAATTATAGAAAAATTAAATAGGTGTATGGTGCCTTTCCTACTGTCCCTCTTTTTAATGCAGTTTGTGTGACATTTTTAGTTGATACAAAATTTGTATTGTTTTAACACAGATACTTCTTTTTTTTTTTCTTTTTTTAGTCAGCTTCTAAACAAACAAACAAAAAAAAACATATATAGGACGCATCAGCCCTTTTTGTCATTGCTGAGAAATCCCGCTTTCAAGATAATCTGACCCAGATTTGCTGCCATGTTTATATATATATTTTTTCAGTGAATAATTTACTTTTGCAATTGAAGTCCTTTACAGGAACACATTATTTTTGTCTACCCCTTATTTTAAGAAAAACACTTAGATGGAAAACAGCGAGGCATAGCTCATACAAACCTTCTGGGCTACTTGGTTGACCCAGTGGGAGGTGCAGTTGCTGAGATCAGGGCCCTTTGGGTGCCAGTCCCCGGTGGAAAGGACACATAAATAAGATGCTGTGCCTGACAGAAAAAAAAGAGCAAGAAAACAAGCAAGAAGAGAACAGTCAAGTTGAATCAACTCGAATCAAATACATATTTTTTATGAACCTGCTCACTGAACAACAAAGGCAAAAACTGAGATCAAATGAAGAAATTGTACACAAGCAACACAATCACGGAAATTGAGTATTTATATGTATAACATATATGAATCCAAAAAGCTTTATGTGCACATGAAAATATGAGCCTGAGCAGATGTTTCTTTTTAGTTTTTCCCCACTTTGTCTACCAACACAATGTACAGAAAACTAATTTTGTTAGCCTATTATTGCTACAAAGTGACTTTGAATGAGCACTAACATGATTTCATATGCAATCAAATGAGGAATGCACATTTCCACACAAACAGCTGAGCCTTTTACTCTGTAACCCAGGCGTCAGAGGCTGCTTATGTTAACACGGTCACTGCTGATTCCTTTAAACACACAGTTAAGCTAAAGCTATTTATAATTAGAAAAAAGAAAGGAATATCTGATGGATCTAACAAATACGGGGATGTTCTCTCGAGAGGTGTCGGGTCATATTGAACACAGCAAACAGTCGGCCCTGAGATGAGAGCGAGAAGGAAAGACAGCCCTGTTTACCTCGTGTTCCCTTGGGACAAGGTCGCTCAACAAGCATGCCCCTCTGGGTCTGAGGCCACATTATGTCTCTTTTCTCAATTGCCTTGCAGAAGCGTTCAGGTAAAGGGAAGGACTCCAGGGGCGGAGGGGACGTAGTCTGTGGGATTACAGGACGTGGCCTGGGCACTCCCCTGCTGCGCTCCTTGTACCCTGTTGTAGTGGTATTGTTGTCCACACCCCAGTGCACTGTGGTTGTTGTTGTGGTGGTTGTTGTTTTCGTAGGCAGAGTCGTGGTGACTTCTGAAAACGGCGGTGCTGTGTAACAGGAGAGAAAAAAAGAAGTAAATATTTGGGTGGCGCACCGCTGTGTGATCTGTGCTGTGGGGTGGGGTTGGATTGGGTTGGGGGGATAACACGACTGCTTCCGTCTGGGATTTACAGAGTTTGGATCTCTATTTATCAGCCTTCGAAAACACGATGCAGTGCTGTGAATAAAAATAATAACCAAATGGTAACTTGACCTGCGGTTGCTATGTGAGGTCAGCTCATTAGTGTGGCACCCCTGTTGTGCAAAACACAGTATACCAAGTATTTTCTAAGAATATTCAACCTGGTAGCTTTTCAAAGCTTGACCTTGTGGTGGGCAGAAGTCTTCATGTACTACTAAACCTTAACAGTGCCCCCTGTAAGCAACATTCCCATTTTTTTTTCTCAACATGTTCGACGCTGTAATGCTTATACATCCAAGTACCCTGTTGTGTAAATTGCCACTAAGTGCTTTGTGCAACAAGCGTATTTGCTTTCCCGTTGACTATGGCTTATCCAAGGCACTCAGTCTGAAGCGAACAAGACAATAATTACAGTAACATCCTCCTGCCTGGCAATCATTCTTGCCTGGAAGATTTTGTGGCATGGCTGATTAAATTTCACTAGAGCAACACGGAACCTGTATGTGCAGCCATGGTGCCAGAACATTCATTTTACAGTTGTTTCTCCCTACAACTCATACTCTGATAAAACAGGTGTGCAGTAACTCTTCCAATGCCCCGGGCAAAAACAATATGTTTCAGTCCCAGGAAAGGAGAAAAATAATGCAGTCCTTACATTTAACATGAGCCACTAAGGAAAAACTATGAAGACATTTTTCATGTGATACACTGGAGGAGTGAGAGTAACACTGTAATTACATTTCATAAAAGTTGAACATAAGGGAGTTTTATAGATGAAATGTTGATAAACACTGACTATTTGATATAAATCTGCAAGTGCAAAAAGAAAGCATAACAGCCACCTCGGAAAATATTTGTTGGTTGAATTTAACAGGAAAAGGCGGTATCAATCAAAAGGAGCTCTGAATGGGATGCAATGTGCACGCTGAATCTAATCGCATTTGAGTACTTTGATTTCCTCCATTAGGCTGCCTATAGAGCATGCAGAAAATGTGAAGAGGTGCTGTTACACTGCCGGGGTTGAGCACAGTTGTTGTCAGTGGTGCGACACCTTGTGAAATAACAGGCGCAGGTAGAGACAAGGCAGAAAGTGAGAACGAGGAGATAATCTGAGGTAGAAGAGGTAAGGCAAGAGAAGCAGAGAAATAGGGGGCGATGATAGGAAAATTCAATAAGAGTGGGGTCAAATTGGACAATAAGAAGACATTTTCTGTGTTCTGGTGAACCCCTGGCAACAACATCTCCATATCTATCACCTCTTATCTGACCCAACCCTCACACATGCACCCACACACACCAATTCTTCTATCACCAAAGGCCCCATCGTGTGGATCAGAAGCTTCAACACAGTGGAGCTGAAGGGAAATCGTCTTTGAGGCTGGCTGCCACCTGTGGTGAATTAGGCTCTATTGACCAGAGGAGATGACTCTCTGTGCTCCCTCCTGTTGAGGGCTATAGGACTGCATACACACAAACACACATGCACAAGCAGGTGACATGAAAGTGTACACAGCTGACTGGCTGTTTTGACACTGAGCTGAAGGCAGATTTGGCTGGCTGGCTGGCTGGCTTCACCTCAGCATCCCCCCTTCTCTTGTCCCTTCTCCCCTACCTGTATCCTTTTACTCAACACAGTGAAATTCTTGGCTGCACAGCCTGTCACAGCAGTTGAGAGACAACCTGTGCTTAGTGTCCTTTCAGCACCAGCATTTAGCTGGCTGGGAGAAATGTCTGTCTCTATTCTGCACCAATACCCTTTTATTGCTACAGCCCTTGCTTCTTTTTTTTTTTATGACTCACTGAGAAGAATCAGAAACGTGAAAGCAATAGTCACCCAAAAAAAAAAAAAGGGGAAAAAAAGTTTTGCAAATTTCTGGTTGACTTTACAAGCTGTGGCAATCAATGTTGCGGCTCGGTCTAAGGGAAACTAATGTGTGTCAATGCGGTGTTAAAATGATTATCATTGTTTCTTCATAAATGTCTGGGTCAGAGTTGCAAGGCAAACTTCCAGAAGACTCCCAAGAAACTGTGGGGCCCTTTATGGGTTTCTCATTTCCAAAGTATGAAAGATGATAAGGCTAAAAATCCCAGTCTCTGTGGGTGGGAGGTTTAGAATCCAGACAGAAATAAAATGAAAATGAATTGCTGTTCGGCAGCGTGATTCGAGATAAAGGGCTCACCACTACAGCCAATAAATCAAAGAGGCATCTGCTGCAATCCAAGCACATTCCTTTTGCATGTCAACTAACAACTGTATCTTGTCTATACTCTCATTCAACAGGACTACTTGTAAAAAAATAAAAAATAAATTGCTGTGATGTTGGGGTTTACGCGCTAGTTAAAACGCCCGCAATTAAATCTTTTTATTCTTTGATGGTGCCTGCTGTCAACAGCAAAGCTGGGAATACAATTAATGTTAGACTCTTGTTGATACGGAGCTAGAACTAAGGGGTTTCCATTTGAGAGGGACTACCCTATGGCTTACGGAAAGGGTTGTGGGATCGGTTAAAAAAAAAAAAAGAAAAAGAATCAGTTAGCTATAAGAAAAAAACAAAACAAAACAAAAAAACCCAAACACTTTTGCTGTTCTGATTGGACACCATCAGAGCTTCATTAATGAGCAGTACTGTGAAGAGAACACATTATTTAAAATGGCTCAATTAATCCAGTTTGGAGGTTTCATGTCATGTTTATGATGCAAACTAATCCGCTTTCCAGTGTGAAAAAGAGGCTAATGTGAATGTAGGCTATACTTCCCACAGAGATTCGTGCATAAACAATGCAGCCCCTCTGACCACTGCTGTTCCCGTGTATGTAGCTTGTCATCCCGTAATCCTACCAGAAACACAATAATCTTATTACCGTTATGCCATAGAATGATTTAATTTAATCCAATGAAAGCTAGGTGGAATTAACCCAAAGGCATTAAAATGGACACTCTTCTCACAGGTAGTCACTTCTTCACAGAGATGTCTAAGTGGATAGGTTTTTAAAAGGAGAGCAAGCAGAGCAGAGTGATGGATGGCTATCGATCTGTTGGCGGTGCTGCAGTAGGCCTTTCCATACCCTTTTCAGATTCATAACATTAAGCAAATAGTTCTGTTTTCCATTGTGGCAACACATGCCTTGACACTCCTGAACTTTCCCTGTGTGATGTTCCTTTGATTATGACAAAAGAAGCAAATCCCACGTTCGGGCTATATATCGAATCCAGGACAGGATCCTTGATTATTATGTCTGTGCTGAACTCAGCCCAAGGGGAAGCTTCAATTAGCTGTCATACAGTGGGAGCGCATGGAGTGATATTCTCCAAAGCACTGCCACTAGTCAGGGCAGACTTATTCATAACCTCTTTGTGAGATTCAACACCCACACATTGTTGCACTTGAATGTATCTTGGTGGTTCGGTTATTACCACAGGGGTTACAGGCCCTGGATTGATGACAGACAATAAGATGGGAATCGAGGAGAGGAGAGGAGCATGTCAAGTTTTGAGCCAGTGCAAAGCATATGCATAGACGCAAGCATTCAGGAACACACACACACACACACACACACACACACACACACACACACACACACACACACACACACACACACAGAGGCCGGATGAGACTTTACCAGGACTCAGTATTCATGGCGAGGTGACAAATGAAAACCGACAGCGTGTGTGTCTTTTATATTATGTTTAATGGCTTCACTTTCAGTAGGCACCGCATGGTTGTTCATCAGGGTAATGTTTCATACACATTATCAGGTGCTGTTTATCTTGTGAGGGAAGGGAAAGTGGTAAAAGAGCGCACATTTAGCATTCGTTTCAGCTAATTTGCCACATAAAAAGCTAAAATAATTATTGGATCTCACTTATCACCTCCTCTATCCCCTGCTTTGTCATGGAATAATCACATGATGGGAAGCGAAGCTGCTTAGGAGATTTACTGTACCGCTTGTACCTACTGTACCATTTTTGAGAGAGAAAAAAAAAGGTTTAAAAAAAAACAACCCTTTTTGTGCTGCCAGTGAAAGGCTTGTGGTAATCACACGCCCATGAAAGGGGAAAAAAGTTAACAAGCCCATGAAACCACAAAACAGTTCCAGGTCTGTTTCTCCCATCAATAGCAGCCCATGATAGGCTTTTGGGAAGGGGACCAACAAACAACCCATCGGCTTTAAAGTCGTTCAACACTGAGCACAGGCTAATTGAAATAAGGCGCTGAAGTGTTAGAAAAACTGTAAATAATTCTCTCTGCTAATACTGCTGATGCATCCCTGTTTCAAACGCGCATAGCACTCGTTCCTCTCTGGGTCCTGCCTTACATCGAAGTTCATATGGAAATGGAGCTGTTCTTGAGTATGAAACAGCGTGATGATTTATAATATGTTTGTGGTGCATTTTGATATCTACCAATAATAACAATAATACACAAAGGAAATTGGATTACACGTCTTTCACTCTACGCTGCATTTGTAGCTGTGGAGGGAACACAGCGTATGATTGCTTATGCATCAGCAGTAAATATTAAGAAAGGCGAGTGAAAATTCATATAATTTCCCATGAGTCATGTCCTTGTGAGGTGTGTACAGTACACATCTATGTCTTAGTGAACAAAACCTAATAGTTGGATTATGTTATTTTCTGTTGTCTCCAGTGTTTCTGTTTTACACAGTAGCACTGGAGGCAACACACACACACACACACACACACACACACACACACACACACACACACACACACACACACACACACACGCTAAAGGAAGCAGAGACATACATATACACATTTACACATTCATATGCACTCTCACACACAAAATGACACCTAAGTATAGAGAACAGACTTAGCAGCTGCCAGACTACCGCCTGTTTTCTTCTTTTTTTTTTCCTTGCAGCTTTCTGAACGTGCCTCAAATTTCAAGTATTAACTCAAAGTGTGCCAGGCAGACTGATATGCAACGCAGTGCACAGGAGAGGGTATCTATTTTGGGGCAGTCACATACACGTGCACGAGTGCACAGAGATGCACACTCAAGCGACTGCGTGTGCATCTGTGAGCACAGGAGCTACAAAACACAGAAATCCATGCAAACCCACAGATTAGAGAAACACAGACTCCCATAGACACAATAATCACGCCTGTGTGAAATAAATCTCCTCAAAAGGCGTGTGTCAGGGAGTGATGGGGGACCATTGTGATGTCTGAGTAATAATTCTTTTAATACGCCTTGTTTCACAGTCAGACTGTAATCAAACAAGAGACTGTGGATCCCCTTGGCTATAGGACTCAGTGTAACTATAATCACCCCCTCCTCCCCTTTATGTAAAACAACTCTTTGTGGCATTCTAAATCATAACCCCGGGTTTGCTATTGCCCACATCTTGTGTGCTGACAGTGGCGATTATTTGGCCATGTTGTTTATACCAGTGTAACATCAGCATGTAAGGTGTTCCAAGTGAAGTTATAACTAGCAGGTCGGGACTATGGGATAAGCAGTGAAATGGTATTCTTTATCCAGTAGCCAGTGTTCAGCACTGGAGTAACAGCAAAGATCATGATCATATTTCAGAGGAAACAGGTGACCTCCTAACCTGATGTGTAATAGCCTTTATTGCCACCAGATACTGGATGGTTCGGTATTATCCCACAAAGTAATATCTGAGACGCTGTGAATAATAGTCCAAATCCCCATTGTGGAATTTCCCTTTTTCATCAGCCTAGTTAAATTCACTCCTATATCATAACCAAAAAGGAGAACAGCGGTGTTATGATGTAGACAGAATAACTAAATTGTGTTTAAAAAGATACGGGGGAGGAATAAAGAACTGAAGCAGGTGGACAGGTATTAGAGAGTTTTGTATTCTAAAAGCAACAAAGGAGACATTTACCTAACAAAATTTGAAATATCATGCACCTGGGCAGAAAAATATGAGGTTTAGGGACATATTTAAGCTGCTCAACAAAATACGAAACTTGCTGAATTTACCTGTTCCAACCAAGAAACAGGCCTGCCAAGAGGTCAGCTCGCTATGGGGGGATTTTTATATGGACTGCAGATTGTGCAGTGAGGCGTTTCATTTGGTTGAGCCTTGGCTGGCCGGGCTTGTGTGGTCAGAATTAGAGTCACCTTGACAGAGGCGAATAGTCACTTACCAAGACTCATGAATTTATCAGTATAAAATGCAACTAAAAACAGCTGGGAAATATTGGATTTTACTTAAAAAACAGAGAGAGAAATAATCACAATATTGATCCTTAAAAAACTACATAAAACTGTTCCACCAGTGGAAATGACTTCTTAATGACAGCGAGCAGCGTGTGAGCCCGCATGTTCATGTTATGACGGCCATCTTTGCCATGTTGTGTGTATGTAGTTTCCCATGAGGCAGAGCTAAGGATTTGCTCAAATCCAGTCATTTAGTGTGCACTGCTCTCACTAGGCATTATTTGAGCAGTCTGACTTAGGCATTAGCCTGACTTCAGGAGAGAAGTCAAACAGATGCCTATGGGTGACGACAAGCTTGCAAAATGCAAACATGTGGATCTAAGGCACAGCTCATGTACATTCAAAGAGAAGTGGGACTTAAAAGAAAAAAAAAAATTGCTAGTTTGGATCAGCTGGAGGGCAAAGCAGAAACGAGGCACTGATGTGATTGGTGGTTAATGTTACACCATGATTACACTTGCTTGCAGAGGCACCGACGGACAGCTGTGGACACCATGGATGAGTAGTTGTTCTTATTAAAACGGTCTTCTGGGACGACACATGCTTGTAAATTTGCACAGGCAAGCCTGTGATGACAAATTTGAAGGCGCGCCAGTGCAGCACATGTACTTTCAGTTTCACTGATGACAAAATTGATATCACTGAGACCAAAGGTGACTATCATATATTTGCGGATGTGAAAAGCATAATACATGCTTTAGGATAGATAAGGATTATCAAAGAACAAAGAAATAAAAAAAACCCCCAAAAACAGGGGGTTCAAAAATTTAAAAAAAGAAGAAAGACAGAGGACAACTCAATGCAACAGAAACAATGAAGGCGAGAAACTATGTGACTGAAACAGACAGAAACGACAACATGAAGACAAAAACAGAAAGGGTGATTTTCCACATCGATACCCTCCCCATTCACACCGCTGTGTCCACTCTTGATTGTTGTCAAGGCAAACACATTTTTAACACATCCTGAACCATGATCCTGTACCACTGGTGAGCAGGCAGAAGACAGAAAGTTCTCACCACCTTACCAAAAATATCCACACACACCCACTTTAAAAAAAAATGCACCACCTGGCTAAAAAAAAAAGAAAAGGGGGGGAAAAAAAAAGAGATGGTTTTGATCATTATAGCTAATTTACCCAATTCTTGACAATATACAGTTTTTAAGGGTGTGGCTGCTTTGAGATGTTGTTTTGTCTCGTTCAGTGTTGTACTAAAAGAAGCTGTCAGGACTGAATATGTTGTATGCCAGTTTTTGCTAGATAAAAGTAGCATCCCATTTAAGCCTGGAAAGAAGCACCTCCTTATCCAAGCCAGCTACTTGACAATCGTAACACCTTAAAAAAATAATAAAGAACAAATTCAAACTCGAGGATACATAAACATCAACTGATGGGTGACACACGCATACTCTAAACATTTTAGCGGTGGAGCTTAGATGGCTGCGAAAGCTTAATGATGATGTTGAGAGTGTCCATCTCCACCCCCCACCCCTCCTTGTTTTCTCTCTAAATGTTGCCATGCACAAGTTGACCTCCATGTAAGCACCACAGAAGACAGAAATGAATCATAGTGGTGCTTATTAGAGAGCTGTATATTTATCAGACTATAAGAGGTAAGCTCTCTAGGGTGACTGCTAATGCATATGAGTCACAAGCATCTGTTAACAGCTGAACATTTTTGCACTGTAAAGCACTTTCATAACACACAAACTACAGGGCATTGTTTTGACCACATGCAGACTTTTGTAAGCTAATTGGCAACTCGCGTCGCTGAACCGTACCTTATAATTTTAGACAAATTGGGTCATTTTCTTTCTTACGATCCCTACTTGAATGTATAATTTGACTGCGCAGCGCAAAGATTGAAACTGTATGCAAATGTATTGACATTTGAACAATTAAAGAGGTGGTTTTGATTTGCGTGGGTGTTAACTGCAGCACTGGGGGCTTTTATACAGTAGTGATTTTGCAGTGCGGGATAAAATAAAAGGTTTCCAAGGCTCACCTGTGTCCCATCCTGGAAATGTCACAGCTTGTTTTTGCCCACTTTGGGTATAAAAAGCTTTTGATATGCTCACTCAGTGGTTTGAGGCCACATATCAGAGCTTGGCATGAATACATTCTCCATAGAAATGGGTGCATAATGAGTTCTCTTTGGAAATACCTCATTCAAATCAATGTAATCATCTCACTTAAAAAATGCAACAAAGGAATGTGCCTTTTGTATGGGCTGCTATATGCAAGAAGGGAAACATGCAAGGAGTGATGGTAAAATGACTAGATTATATTGGTGTTGGTCAAAGCCAAGAGGGGGAATTACTGACCCATATAGCATCCACTTCCAGTGGAGCTGCTTGTTGAATCTGACCCCATCCACTCCCACATAATCCTACAAGAGATGATCTTGTCTCTACATGAGCAACGCTATTGGACTTGACAAGAACCCAACTGTCTGTCGCACAAAGTCTCAGCATCACTTTGATGCTTAGCATTCCATGACAAATCAAATCAAGTGACTGAGTTGTTTGTGCACTTGAGAAATACAATGGGAATAGAGCAGAAAGTGTAGTAAAAGTAAAGTTTTGGTCTTGCTCCTACCAATTCCATCAGCTTCTGTTCATTCTCTGAAATTCCCTTTAAAAATAGAGCTCTATAAAGGAAAAATTAAAGACTTGCAGGTCCATTAAAAAAAAAAAATTACTCATAAGTGTAACAAAGCCCTAGAAACACTGAAAGCGTGGAACCATTTTGCCTGTTGGATTCTTAGGGCTGAAACACTGTGCACCATATAGTGATTCAACAAACAGAAAAAGTAAGAAACTATTACTTTGCTGCTTAAATCGTCTTATTACAAAGTAAATAACTATTGGATTGTTTGTCTGACCGATAATGGGCCGAACCCATTCATCATTCTGCAGCGGAATTTGCATGTTTGGGCCAGTTACTGCTACACTCTTATACAAACAAACTTTTCTGCATGTGTATGTAGTCCAGGCTTTAGCCTGTGCATGGAACAATTTGAATGTTCATTTACTTTTAGTTTCCTCTTTTTTTTTCTTTATCGATGCTGCTAAAAACATATAGGCTCAACTTTTAACACCACAAAAGCATTCTGATGGCTTGTTTCAGTGCCCAGTGATGCAGGCACTGAAACGAGCATAAAGATATCAAAGAGAGGGCGTCCTGTGACAGCCAGAAAAAATTGCCATCATTTATGTGTCAACATCAGCCATGTGGGAGGACAAGTTTATTGACATCTTGATGATCATCCTGGACCATTCTCCCTTGCTCTCATCGACTGCAACTCAACATACATTAGTCAGCAACAGGGCCAGGCTCATGTCTCATTTGTCAAGGGGAGAGAACAGAGTCCTTGTAGACATTAAAATAAAGATGAGAGAATACGGAAACCCTAAGGAGAAGGAAATGCAGGATGTCAGAGACTGTATATTTCTTAACGTACTAGACAGGAAGTGAAGTGGGCTCTTTTTGATGCTTGAGAGATATCTGTGTGAATAAACAAGTTAGGATAGTGTGATTTAAGACACACAGATAACTGGATAACTATTTCAGGGCAGATCCTTTAAAAGCCTCTGATTTTGCTATCGGTAGTCAGTGTCCATTTAACAAATGAAAAAGTTGATTGAGCATGCAGTGTGTGTATAAACAGCTTATTACAGGAACTCATATCAGTTAATCTGGAAAGACAATGCTGACTGTTTCACAGTCAGTTTGCTGGTTATAAACACATAATGGCATGAAAACCGTGCACTAATTGATTCTCATTTGACAGGAGAAAAAGTAACATGACCACTTTTACAGTGAATGTTGGGAAATTTAAGGGACTGGCACAAACCAACTTATTTTCACTTTCTTCAAATGAGTGTGAATGTGTGTTCAGCAATGACTAAAATAAGGAAAGGCTTCTGACTGCAGCATACGCCTCAATTGTTCTTGCAATATCAAACTATTTAAGTAAAACTCAATATATTGATAATGGTATTCAGTGGAAGAACTTTAAGCAAGTTATAAAAATATATATATTTTTTTTAATATTTTATGATTGTAGTAGCTTTCTGGTCACTGAACCCTGAGCATTTTACCTCAAACCTGGTTCACATTCCTTATTGCAGTAAAGTTTGCATTCGTTTGCCAAGGTTGATGCAGTTCCACTTGCTGAACCCAATCTAGCAGCTCTAGGCCATGTCCTATCAATACCAAAGTGGACGAGCGAACACATTAATAAATACTGAGCTCTTGGATAATCTGTGAAAAAGTTGCTTGACCTCTGTGGCTCATCACTAACTATGCTGAGCATTACGTGGACTTAGGGTTCTGGGTGTGGAGGGGATTAAGATAATTACTGTTATTATATTCTTAGCGTAAGGACGATTGCAAGCCTTGGCTAGTCTCCGCTCAGCTCTTGACAGCTAAATTAAAAACATATGCTGCCGATGTGACCCTGGATGATTGATCCTTCTCTTTTTTGTCTGCCATCCCTTTCTGTCTTAAGAGGAACCTTGACTCCTTACACTTCAGCAATAGACTGTAAAATGAAGTGGGGTTTTTTTCCCTCTCGCTTTTTTTCACTTTTTAATGGCCAACAGAGATTTCAAGTTTCAGCATCACTGGGGGAATTATCTAACCTTGCCCCAGGCCAGACTTTGCACCTGTCCAGACATGTATGTTTCCAGAGGTGAGAGTATCTCTCTCTCTCTTCCTGTCTTACTCACTCTGAAAAAAAAAAAAAAAAAGGAATATGCTAGCAGGGGTCCCTGGAGCCTTAGCACCAGGGACTCAGGGAACGCCCGGATGGTAAACCTCCCAAATCCCCATGATACTGATCCCTTATGATATGGTAACTGGCTTCGAGGTGTTGTTTACCACAGAGCCCCGCTCACTTCAATGCTTTCCTACACTCCAAAGCTTCCCATAACATATCTAGCACATATTAGATTCTAAATTAAAAATCAGTCAGCTGTGACACTTGATACATAGATGGGGATAGCAGAGGAATATAAAAGTGCACTTGGCAGGAACTAAAATCACAATCTCAGCACTGCAATTTAATAGTATTGTCTGCAGGAGAAATTATAGGGGCGACAGTTTCTTACCATGTGCCGGATCAGGCAGGCCAAACTCCAAGTTGTATCTCAGGATGTAAAAGTTATTCCACACATAGAGCTGGTTATCTCGCGGATTATAATCCACAGCTGCAATGTACTGGTACTGGTTGGGAAAGTGGATATCAACGTATTCCCCACGGTTCTGTTTGGTATTGTAAATATAATCAATCAGGCTCTTGCTGACTTCACTCTCATTGTCTTCGTAGGTGGAGCGGACCACATAGAGTACTCCACAGACCATGAAGGCATTGGAGGCTGAGCGCTTATCATAGGTTGTTTCCCAGGTAGCTTCAAATCGTAGCGTGTAGGGGTTCAGCTGGCTGATCACCATCATACCATTGTTCTGCTCTGTGGCATAAATCACCCACAACCCGTTCTCATCCACCGCCAGGTCAATGTCTGTTTTTCCTCCCCACTTGTAGGGTGACGTGTCATGGTAGTTGGCATTGTTGATGATCGCCTCACCACTTTTGATTCGAGTCCGCAGGTCAAACTTCACGATGTTTCGGGTACGCTCCTTGTTGAAAAACACCGCCCCGTCGTAGACCACAAATCCAGTCCCATCCACCCGGTGCGGCAGCTTGTAGGTGATGGTTTGACGGGCATTTTGAAAGTCATCCAAGGAGGAGTACTCAATTAGAGTGTCTGTTCGATAGGGAGTCCACGGCATGAAGTAGATTTTGTCGCCGGCTTGCAGTGGGTCTTTGCACCAGGCTCCAGCTTGCTGCTCCGCTTCAAATATAAAGGAAGGTTCACCGACAGCTTTCAGAGTCCCGGGACAAAGAAAAACTAGTAATGGAGAAAGAGTAGAATGAGAAGCAGAAAGGTTAAAATGTGAAAAATATATGTACGCTTAAATAGCCGATTTAATAACTAATTTCTTCATTTTGTTTTACAGGTTGTCCAATAAGAGTGGGGACAAACACATATCAAAGAGTGGCCAAAACACAACTAACATCTATAGCCAATATAAGGACGTTTTGTGCATAGAAAGAAAAAATACAAAGAAATAGAAAAGTTATTAAGCATAATGTTTAAATATATAGTAGTCGGAAACAAAAAGAAGACTGGCCTCATAGACATTAACTGTTGAGTAAAACACAAATGAGGGGAAAACATAAACAAACAAAACTTAACATAACAATTGGTCCTGTAAATAAAAATATGCAGCCAACTAAAGTCACTTGGCAACAGACGGGAGAGGTTATGACAGAGCAGGAGTCAGCGGAGTCTGCAAAATGTGTATACTGTCTCAGTTACATCACCTATTCTAATGGTATATACCTGAGAGGCTTGTCATTACGAAGTGGTGCAAATATCACAATCATTCAAATTAAAAAATAATAAAAATTGGGTTGTTTTTTTTGTTTTTTTTAAAAGCTTTTTTGAAAGGGTCTCTTGAGGTGTTTTTGGTTGTTGTCTGAGGTATAGGAGGCATAAGAATCAACGGAGAAAAAGAGCAGCAAGTGGTCTGGTGAGAATAATGGGGAAAACAGTGAGAAGGGTAGGGATCTTGGAGAGAAAAGGGACAGTTGATAGCAAAAACTTGAAAAGAAGGCCAGGAAACACTGTTACCATGGCATGCTATGGAAAAGGGTTTAGAAGCCAGGCAACATGAGATTCTGCTGAGTAGCAGAGCACCCAGGGAGAATGAGAAGAGGATGCCCCTGTGGACTGCAGCCAATGTTCCCCCATTTACATCTTTTGGCTGCTTGTGTACTGTCTTTATATGGACCAGCTTTACTTCCCTTGTAGCAATACACTGGCTGCTAACATTACAGTTGGCGGGGGAGGGGTGTGTGGAGGTTCTGAAGGTAACTTCTGCAATGGGTTTCTAGAGGCCACCATGGGAAAATAGGTAATTGACAACTAGATGCCACAAAACAAGGAGCTAGGGTTTGGGTCGTGTCTGTTATTTACCTTTTTGCTCCACTTCTATTTTAAGCGTTGGAAGAGAGAATGAAAGGGGTGCAAGGGAAAAAAAGAGATTAATATGAATTAAGTGTCATCGCCACGATTACATATGCAGAAACACGTTATGAGACATGGAACAAGACGGGTACACCTATTAAAAACAGGAAAGTTGTGAGAAAGATGACACACAGACGTCAAAGTCCTGTCTCAGAAAAAGGGTTAGATTAGAGCACCAAAAAATGTGTGGTCACATTTGGCGTCACGAATAATTGTCAAAATAGTTTTATAGCAAAGTGGCAAAGTGGTGGGTGGATTTTTTTTCCCCCACTGGCAAGTTAGAAAATTGTTATTAACATACTTTCTGTCCAGTTTTATATCCACGATTCTAACCATTTCGAAAGTTCTCTCTTTAGTTGGAAATATGGTAAAAAATTTGCATAGGGTAAAAGACACATTTTCTGTCACTCAAAGAAACTATAACCCTGTCTTACAGATGGACAAATCACACTATACTTTCTAGAGTGTAGTGTGACTTGTCATTCATTTAAATCCACTCACCACCAAAATTCAATCACGGTTAATTATTTCCTTTTTTCTTTTTTTCTTAGTGGAAAGTTGTACAAATACACTGCTCAAAAAAACCCAAAAACCCCCAAAAAAGGTCAAATTTAGGGAGCATACACACTTGTGAATCCATTTCACCTGCTTTGGTGCAATGAAAGCTACAACAGGCAAACTGGAGAGGCAACAATATGACAACAGTTTAGCAGGTGGTGGCCACAGGCCATTACTCTCCATGTCCTTCCTGAACCATGTTTCTCTACCTTTGCTTTTTGCTAGCGTCCTTGTCGAGACTTTTATCAAAAGATGGTACCTGCAGCACATTCAGGTTTCACAGGTAGACAAGATCCTGTAGGATCTTATGTTATGAGAACTGGACAGGGCTGTAGAAAGGCCTCAACCCCAACCCTACAAAATGACAACCAGTGAGCTAATAATATGAATACTAAAAAGTCACACACCATGAAGACGGTACTAGGGTCTGATGTCCTTTAGTGTTGCCTTTTGTCACACTCCAGCACAGTACAACTCGATTAGCATTCACCAGTGAACATCAGAATTGGCATGTTCTCCACTGACACCCCATTCTCTTCACAGATGAGAGCAGGTTCACACTGAGTACAAGTGACAGACGAGAAAGAATCTGGAGATGCCTTGGTCAGTGTTATGCTGCCTGCAATAGCACTGAGCATGAGTACTTGGCAGTGGGTTAGTGATGGACTGGGGAGGCATATCCTTGGACAGTTGCACAGACCTCCTGTACCCTGATCACTGTTAGGTACCAGGATGAAATCCTCAGACCCGCTGTCAGACCTTATGCTGTTGCAGTGGGTTCTTCTAGTGTATAGGTAATTCCTGGATAACAGAGGCATTGATGCCATTGACTGGCCTTCATTTCCCCAGACCTGTATCCAACAGAGAACGTCTGGGAGCACCCAGACTGTCTTGGGTGTCACTGATGCACTGATCCAGGTCTAGAAGGACATCTGCCAAGACACCATCTGCTATCTCATCCGGAGCACACGGAGTATTATCAGAAGTGTATACAGGCACGCAGTGGCCACACACATTTCTGACCCACACTATGACACAAGTTGGAGCAGCCTGTAATTTCAATTGGTATGATTTTGAATCTAGCCTGCAAAGGGTTTATGAATTACACATTTTATATCAAAAAAGCTTTTCTATGTGTGATTTAAGTGTTTCGGTTTGTTTTTTGTTTTTGTTTTTTTGAGCAGTGTAATTGATTACATCGTGATATTCAATTAAAGCAGGTTTTAATATAATAAAGATCCGATTTTAATATTGTGGGAAAAATACAATGCAAAAGTCTCCATGTAACATTTTTATCATTATTTTCACTTTTAAAAAGATGAAGCCATGCACAAATAAGTTCATTGCAGACCAAGGGAGCAGGTAATCACTGTAAATTGTTGGAGCAAAATGCATTAATATACCTCTTGTGCACTCACTGCGGAAAAATGTATTTAATTTTATGTTCCATAAGACTGTGCGCAATCTGTTTAGATGTTTTTGTGTTGGTACAAGTCTGCTATAAATTAGCCATCATGAGCGCATTCAAACAAGGCACTCTGGATGCACTTGTTCTAAGAAGCATTATCCAGTCCATTAAACTGAGATGTCAATAGCTGATAAAACATTTCACTAAAACTTAAAAAAAAAAGAATTCCATATGCATTGCAAGTGAGCGGCTTCTAATTCTAAACTGCACCAATACAATAATGTAATATATATAGCAGTATATAAACAAGGTACATCTAAAGCCTAGATCAGACTGGACAATTCAAGACAGTACAGCAGTAGTCTGTTTGGTGTTGAATGTACACCGTTTGAATGTACACTGTTTAAGAGGTAAAAAGAGGGACGTTACGGAAAGGGAAATCCAGTCAGTGGTATTTGTATATGAACGAGAGAAAAACTAGGAGTGAGATGATAAAAAAAAAAAATCCTGCCACTCTGCCCATAAAAGGCAAAAACCTGATTTAAATTTGGCTGATTTGAAATTCAAGGTAAAGAAAATTAGAATTTTTTTTTTTAATTGCTTCTTCACATCATGAGCTGTGACCAAGAGACCAAGCAGCTTTCTAAGTATACGGTGTTCGAGCACATGGTTTCAGGTGAACAATTTGGGGTTTTTTGTTTGTTTGTTTTTTAAATCCCCTAAGATCAGACTGCAAAATCAGCACTCACTATTATGTCCTGATGTGTCAAGTGCAAGTAGTTAGAATGAGACTTCCATGTGGCAACCTCAAAACTTCAGCAGCTCTCAGGGAACAATGAGAAAACCCTAAAAAGGAAATCAGCAAAATTTAAATTTAGTGTGTCTTTTACCTTTTCTGGGTGGAGTTAAGGAACCTCGTATTTATGAAATGGTACTCCTATTTAAGCAAAAATTTTTTTCTTTTAATTTTAACTTTCATGAAGCATTAACAATAAAGTAATATCCATGTGTGGAGTGATTGAAGCACACTAGTACTTCACTTGAGACTGATTCTTCCAACAATTATTTCTGCACACCTCTGATCTTGTACCCTTCAATCTGCATTTCTATTCATTTGTGACTGTTTGTTTTTCACAAAAGGTTAATGTGATCATACATTTTTATCTGAGTCCTGCAACACTCCTTTTGTATATATGTTCACATCAAAATTTAAATCCGTCACAAATTGTTGAGTCTGATCTTGGCTTCTATGGCAAGAAGAAAAAAAAAAATCAATGAAACTTGAGATTCAAAAGGATCCACAAATGAATGCACTCCATTCTGCAGAAGAAATTCAAGTGTGCCGCACCTAACTAAGAGATCTCACATGGATAGAAATCAAACAAACTAACAACAGTTCTCAGAAGCTGCCTCAGCCACACAAAATAGAGGAGGTGAGAAGCAGACAGAGAGACATGGGGTGAAGGAAATCTGGAAATAAAGGAGAACACATGACCGAAGACCTGATGATGTAAGTAGAAATGTAAAAATAGAAATAGCAATCAGTGTGATCAGAAATCGGTCAGTGGATGAAGAGAGTGAGTCAGATACCCAGGAGGTTTCCTGCAGATTGCACAGGGGAAGGGAAGAAATTAAGTCAGTTTATATACAGCAACATTAAAACAAGCATGAGACACATTCGAATCCACATTTAACCCAGGAAACTACATTCTTTTCTAGGGAATTCTTGCTTTTTAAGAAGTACTTCTAATTAAATTGTAATCACCATTAATAACCCCGGTTAATGATCTGGCTTTCTATTATTTTGTGAATGGATGTCTGGTGTCAACTCAGTTAGGTATCCCAGTGTTGAATTGAAGCATTACATTAAATATACTCAAGAAATAAGAAGGGGTAGGGAGGTGTGAGGGGGCTAAACAAAAAAAAATCAAAGAGGACTCAATGCTCATGCTGTTAGAGGTGCATTTTTTTCATCCTTTTTCCTATTCTGGCCAATACTGACACTTGGAGCTGAGGGGTTTACCTGTATTAACATGTGATGAAAATGAGAATATTAGCAATGAGGCCTGCTTATGCCAACTGGCACGACTCTACAGTTTTACAAGTAAAACTAGAGAAGGAATCATTCTCTTTTTTTTTCCCACCGATTTGAAATTGCTTGCATAGAACAGTCTTAATAAAGAAACATCTTGGCTTTTATGTTGCCTGATTCAAGCAATTACTGGAGCCAATTCAAAGGGTGACTCAGTGCCAGGTGAAGACAAAATTTACATCCTTGGCTGGAACATGAAGCTAATGCTGCTAATGAGGGCAGTTCATGACAAGAACCGAATTATAAAGCCAAAAGATATAAATGGTTGGAATGTAGGTAAGTTATTGCACAAGCCACTTGCACAGAAGTGTAATTATACAAAGACTTAGAAAATAGACCGAATGAATTAGATACATTCACCTGGTGAGAACCCCCCCCCCAACATTTTAAGTCTTCTGTTGTGTAACTGCTGCTTATATTTCTTGGGGACAGTGAGATTTTGAGGAGTGGTAGTTACTGGGCTAAACGAGGACACTGTTTTTGGTCCCCTTGCTGATCAGCTTAATGGGGATTTGAAACATTCTCTTGAAAAACATCTACTCAAGTCTTGTATCCCTGCAAATCCGGGGGTTCTTAAGCTTCTGGACTGCTGAAATGTTGTTAATCATGAACCTCTCTATTTGGCATATGATCTATTCAATCTGCATTAGTCTGACTCTACAAAATGAGGTGCATGGATTATTATTTTTTGGTGAGGGCTGAGGAGACAGAGGATTGGTTACAGGAGAACAACAAAACGGGCAGCTTGCCTATAAATCAAAATCTATCACTGTTTACAGTAGGGGTTGAACAGGAAAGGCTGGACTGGGCTTGTGTGGACTGAATCAGACTGGGAGAACACTATACACTTACCAGGGCAGTTGCGATAGGATACATTCTGTGTTCTTGGTCCTATTCTGGTTGGGCATGGACCTTGAGAAGCAAAAAGATGGGGCTACAGACATGCATGTTTGAAACTGTTTAGAGTGAAGTGAGGACTTGTTTTTATTTTCATTTGTTAGACAGACTTTGCTAGGGCTGAGAGTCCTTGGTCAGAAGTTTATTTTTCACCACACTAGCAGCCTAGACTGTTTCCTCTGTGCAAGATGAAGGCAAAAGACAATCATAACAGTGGGTGGACATGAGTGCACCTTGAGGTTAATCCTACTATTAAAGTTTGTGGTATCACAGCAAGACATAGAATCAATACGTTACTTGACTATAAGGTGAGCTCCCCCTACCCTCTCTAAGCCCCCCAAAAAGTTGTAAAGAAACAAGTTAACAGTTGAGTTCAGTCTGAGATAGGACCTCCAGGATTCGTCTTTTCTCAATAAGTTGGACTCAAATGCCCATTGCTGCTTATTCCATGTTTAATTACAGGTCCTCACAGCCTCAGAGAGGTTAACCTTTAAGTTGTAATGAGTTTCACCATCTAATGATGTTCACTAATGCATTCCAATTCAACACTAAGGGGAACAGCTTAAGCAGGTTTACTGGTAATGAGCAGCGTTGAACAGATGTGTTAAAGAGAAACAGAATGCATTACCAAATACAGGTGTTTTATTTAGATTTCAGCTTAATTTCTATTCTGAGCTGATTCAAGACTGCAACACATCTAAAGACATCAGTGTGCAAAATACTCATTTGGATCTACAAGAGCTGCCAAATACTATTGTCCCATCATCCTGACTCTAATTATTTCAGTTCCACCTGATTAGTGATTCTGGCAATTCATCTAAATCTTTGTCATTAATCAGTTTGTAAAGGTTACACAGGGGAATTTCCTTCACGAATTGCAAATGAACATGGCAACTTAAAGGACAAAGGAGAATTTTAATACAAAGGGCAATCTAAAGATTGTTTGGAAGCTGAATGGCAATGAATATTTTAACATCAGAGGAACAGACAAAATGTTAACGCTATCTCTTTAGATGAAATATTACCTTGTTGACTTATGAGTGGAGCTATTTTGTTCTGTTACATAATGAAACATCTGTTAACACATTTCAACACCTGTTGTGCGAATGTATATTAAGCCATCAAGGTGAGCTGCGCTTATGCCTGATAGACTTCTCCATACAAGACTTGAGTAATGAAACGCTGTCTTGCTATTAAGGAGAGTCAGCATGACTTCCTCTGCCCTCCCTCTAGTCTGCTACCTCATAACCAGGCTTGTCGATCTGCTGGAAACACAGTGAGCACATCAATAATAAGGGCCATGTGGAAGAGGACCAAAGGGTTTTACAGGTCATATTTCATGAAAAGTTCATGGTGTGACACAGATGGAAGAAGAGAAGGAGAAATAGGGTGTTGGAAGGTGTTGCAGACAAAGAAAGGAGACTGTCTGGAAGAAATGGGACAGAATATGGTATAACACAAGAGAAGAGACAGAGGGCAAGGAAGAAGGGGGGAAAGATGGGGAAGGGGTGTCGGGAGAGAGAAAAGGGAAAGTTTACAATTCATGACAGAAGGGCCATACTTACTGTAGGGAACACACTCATACTGGACCTCCAGGTATTTGTAGGTCCCTGGGCAGGGGTCGGGGAAGACATCTGAACCCGTGATTACAATGCACTGGGTCCGATTGTTGCACCTGACAAGAGAAAACACAGGAAAGAAACATT
Organism: Tylochromis polylepis; assembly: GCA_015107715.1. Lineage (NCBI taxonomy): Eukaryota > Metazoa > Chordata > Actinopteri > Cichliformes > Cichlidae > Tylochromis > Tylochromis polylepis. Next base: position 40,999 of record VVHJ01019677.1, read on the forward strand.
CACTGCTTTGTTCAAATACATTCATCCCGTCTCAAGCAAACTCGGTAACTGAAAGAAATCCCAGAAAGTTGACTGTGTTCATCTGGATGTAGCATTCTCAGTTTGAAATGGACAGAATCAGCTGTCTGGGATTTCCTTACCTGGATGATTAAGCATGTATCAAGACAAACTGAAGGAAATAAAAGCATAAATATTAAAACACTGTGTGCAGGTTCTCTTCAACAGCTCTGAACTCATGTTCAGCCTGGGAAATATTCAAATTCCACCAACAAAGAAATAAAGAGTAACACTCAGCAAGATGTAGCCATGCTATTGAATCTGCGAGCAATAAAGATATGACCAGTTCCATTGCTTTTCACTCTATACATGCCTATTGGATCTTTGCCATCATGTCATCATGTTCATATAAAAGAGGTCCTTTGTGCTTTGTGCTGTATTTCTTTTAGAGAATGGATAATCTGTCTGAATGTGTATATGTCAAGGAAAAAATCCAGAAGGCCTCTCTTATATTTTTAGTCCCTTAACATACCACAGTATTACCTGTCTAGTAAATAGCTGGTCAACACTGAACTAAATACTGAGTTCCCTTTCCGTCAGTTCACTCAGTACAACATAGAGTATAAGATATCATGCCCCCGCATCACGTCCTGATTGAAGACATCACTCTTTGCACCTTTAAGGCAGATGACCTATGATATCATATGTAAGGCCCTGTCTGCACCTTTTTATAAACACCTCTACTGATTGTGTTAGCTACAGCTAGTTAGCCGTGCTGCCCCATTGCTGTTACGCTAATTTTGGAGGGAGCTGTGATCATATTTAAATTCAAACAAATTTCTGCATATGTTGTGGTTTGTTAAATGTAAAGCAGCTTGTATGCAGTTGAAACTTTGTGGGAAGAAAAAAAAGGCACAAATTATTGTAATAATGGACACCATCAGATGTAGCTGTCAGCCAAAAAAATGAAAAAACAAAAAACAACAACAAAAAAAACCCCAAAACGGTAGGTAAATAAGATTAACAATAAAATGATCAACTTAGACTTTTACAGTCCTTGCATTGCTGGTATGTGTCATGGATATTGACTTTGACATATACCAGACACCAAAACTTTGTTAGTACAGACTTTGTTAGTTAGTATAGTTATCACCATAGCAATAGCACTCCCTTAGAAAAAATGTGCTAAATCACACCACAAAAGTGCTCAGTAGCAGTGTACCCAATCCAGTGCACCACAACAAGCCCAATCCAAGGATGTCCCATTCTAGAACCCACGGGATCCGAAGGCTCTGGTTCCAGATCCCACAGGATAGCCCTTTGATTCCAGCTGCACTGGAACCTGGGATCTGTTTTGTTAGCAGAAGAGGGAACTGCACATTATGTGGCACTAGTTTTAATGTTGTAGCTGACTGTGGTTCACTGTAAATACAGCCTGACTTGTACCAGACTACAACTGCATAGGAACCTCATGTGATCTTGGAATTTACCTCTCACACTGGTCTTTGTTGGGGTGAGTTTTACACAGGATAAACAGTCTCTGTGTGCTTCACTCAAATGTCCTGACTTATTGATTGAGCTTCCTCTGAATGGGCCTACATGCTGAGTAGCTTTATGAGGCACCCAAAATGCCATCAAAGGTCTCATTAATAATAAGTGCAGCATCTGAAATCGTAGATCCCACAAGACCAGACAATATGAAACTTTTTAGAAAACACATTTCTTAAATAAAAAAAATAATAATAATGTTACACATTTTGTTTACGATTTCAACAGCCCTTACAGTAGTAAGTCAGAAGTACATTTCAGTCACTGCCATTAACATCTGGAGAACAAACATTCTAGATGAGCCAGTGTTCTGAGGTCCAGGGAGTTGTAGGAGACCGCCATCTTGCTACACTGAAATCATGATAATGACATCAATACCCCGACCTAGCCATCTTTGCTTCCAAGGGGACTTAAAATTCTATTGGCAATGTGAGGAGCCGGATCGATAACCCTGTTCTGCTGATTTAGCAGAGACCAGAGATAATATTTGTTTCTTCTTATCACAGACCAGTGCGTCCATTTACAGCCGATCATTGGAAAATGTATTACTGGTTGCACCGTATTGTGCTTTGGGTTTTGCTTTTGTTTTGGGCTGGAGACGTAATCGCTGCTCTGTGTCCAAATGTTATTAATATATTATTAGGTATCTCAGTGGAACAGGGTAGAGTTGGTTACTGTTGAGGTGCACAGTGATGAATTGACATAGGGGGCTGGAAACTGGTGCCGCTTTAGTTTTTGCTTAAAAATAAACCTACAAAGTTTTAGCTGACTATCAAGAATGCATGCAGGGCACTGTGACTGAGATTTACAACACAAAACTGTGTCCAGAAACTTTTTTTTTTTAAAAGCCTCTTGTGTTTAAATGAGAAAGAGAAAATCATAACAACAGAAGGGAACATAATTAGACATCACTCATTCATCTTCCTTATGTTCCTCTCCATTTCTAAAAATCAGCATGCATGCTGACTGAAAGAGTTCATAAATGTTTATAAATGTTTTTGATAGAGAATACCTTCTTATTTTGACAAAGAAGCACACATGTTGGGGGGGGGGTTTGTTGTTTTTTTTTCTTCTTTTGGCAATTTTAATACAGCACATTTTATTACAGAGCAAATCAACATAAACACACATTTGTTTCCGCATCTGTGTGCATCTGTGTTTAGTGCAGATTTCAAGGGGCATTTCACTTTATTAATGACCTCCGCGAGTGATAACAGATGAAAATATCAACATATTATAGTTGTATTTATGGAAATGAATGACTGTTTTGAAATTAAAACATGCACCTCATGCTGGGACCATAATATGCTGCTTGTTTTTGTGGCTAATATTTCTTGAGTCTGTAGCAGTTTCCATATATTATATGGTCACTTTGATGATTGTTTCTCCTTTGCTCATGCATAAGCATCTCATGCAGGAGCAATATAAATCACAGTGCTTTATCTATCAGATACCAGTGAGACTGGGAAATGAATGCCTACTTTATATTACGTGTATGAAAGAGAATTAATTCAAAAACAAAATTTGTGACAATAATGAGACACAGGCCTGCCATCATTACTCAGGCAAATGCATGAAACAACAGGACCTAAACACAAAAAATTCTCATATTTCTTATGAAACAATGTTGACATAAGTGTTGATGGCTCTTTCTGATATATTGCCCTAATTTCAGAGCAGTGGAGGCAGGGGGCTCCCTCGTCTTTGGGATTGTGTGACAATGATGCCTGTCTCATCTGTGAAACCTCAGGCATCCCCTGAGACCAATTGAAAAAAACGGGAAAAAAAACCCCTAATGACTTGTGCTGTGCATAGTTCTAACCCTCATTTTGAGAGAGAGCATGTAATTGAAATTCCTCTCATAAAAAAGTTCAGCATTTGGATTTGGTAGGGCACAGGTCTCAAAGTGCACTCTAATTAAATACATGTACAATATGATATCTCTAGCTATCTTTTGCTAGTCTTAGGCTATATAGTAATTAATGATGTACATAATGATTATTAAGTCAAAGAAAGAATTTCTTCACTTTCTTCGAGAATTTTAAACTTTTATTCTATAAATGTCTTGCTTGCTCAGCAGGATTTTAGTGAAGCAAAAGTGGAGAGACTACCAGTTTATTTTTTAACTCCTTTAACTCTTTTTAAAAGCTAAGTAGAAATACCATTTTGGAGGCAAAATCATTATTATTATTATCATTATTATCATTATTATTGTTTGGGGATGTTTGTTCCTGTGCCTATATCAAGAGCACTATACAGAGTAGTGTATGTGATGCAGGCATATTTTATGAAACTTTTATATCACACATATTTGTGGGCTTTTTAAACTAGGTTGCCAAGAATAAGTAATTAAGTACATAATTAAATTAGTGAGTAAGTAAGTAAAGTAATTAGTAAATAATACATTTCAAAGTGTATAAAAGGCTGAAGCGATAAAAAGGATTAGAGGTCACAGACTCAAATATAAACGCTAGTTCTTTCTCTACCTCTGTAGGGTATTGCTCACAGATCCTTTGAATATATATATATATATATATAAATTTGTTCCAGAATGAATGAATGAACGACTACAATTCAAAGTAAAGTCTGGAGAGATAAAAGCAGTAGAGGTCATAAGCTTAGATCAGAAAGTTCTCTCTTTCTCTGCTTATTTATGGTATTTCCTTACAAATAATTTGAATTTGAAAATGTCTCGAAAATATATATTTAAATTAGTACGAGAATGTAAAATCAGATCACCATTTTTCTTGAAGTAAAACTAAAATGACTGCAGGATAGAGCATGATTCTGCTTTGATTGCCTCCATTTCTCCCACCGGCCTTTTAATCACACTGAAGTGTTCCAAATGTAATCCCATCACATCTCTGACCTTTTGGGAGAGGCAGACATCAGTACAATTAGAGTGTGCTGCTTGGATTTCATGTAAATCTCTTTTAAATATGAGCTCCATCTCAGGGCAGTGGGAAAGAACGCAATAAGATACCAACAAGGTGAACTGCTAGTACTTGTGATACCATGTATCCACGATATTTAACCTTTTGCTATGACACCATAAAGCATGTCAAGGGAATAATGGGCCTTGAGGATAATATGTTAATTTAATAATAAATCGTTTCAACTTAGTAAATTATGACATACAAAAACAAATAGAGTGGAAGGTTTTTCTACAGATTCTACTTCATGTCGGTTTTTTTACAAGTAGACACTGTGTCATTTTAATAAACTATGCTTTGTACTTTAAGTTTATCTATATTCCGGCTTTACTTTTATGACAAATGTGTAGAAATATACTGCATAATTAGAAATTTGGAGATTTGGTCATCACACATTTCATCATCAGATTAATCATAACCACCACGAAGTAACACCCAAGATAAGAAAAAATAACTGAAAGAAGGTGAGAAGGCTGTCATAAACCTTTAAATATTTAATAATAATACAAAAATGACAACAACAAAAAAAAACGTGTATTTAGACTGTGCATGAATAAAGAAATTTGGTTTAAAAGAGAAAAAAATAGATGACCAGTGAAAAAGCCCTGAAAAGTGTTGAAATATTTTAATTATATTCAATTTTGAATCAGAAAAATTGCAAACTGTTTTAAAGGAAAACTAAACTAAATGAAAAACTTTTGAACTAAGGCACTGTAGAAAGTAAATCTTTCATTACCAACTGACATTTTGCATGTGTCACATCAAGTGCTGCTCATGTGACTGGTTTATTTTAGATTACTGGTAAAATGCCCCTTAATTGCTTAATCTCAGATCATTTTGCACCCACTTCTCAATTTTCTGTCCTTCAACTCACTGAAAGCCAAAGCAGCTATTTGTAATTCACAATAAAAAAAAAAAAAAAAATACAGTTGCAGCACCAGCAGCAGTAGCGAAAACAATTGCTATGTAACTGGAGGAGAAAAGCGACATGAGTGAGGGGAGCACATTACAGAAAAAGGCACAATCTACTTCCTGGTGCTCCCAGTTTGAATTTCAATCAAATTAGCATCTCTTAAACTCAAAGTGACCCGTCTAGCTCCATTTCATCTGAAATGCTGATGAGGTTCATGGCACAATTATCAAGGCAGACATCTCTCTCAAGAGGCAAGCCTGTTGATAGCAGACAGGCCATTGAAAAATTAAATCATTTCTAAGGCCAGAGAATAGCAGCAAAGTAAAAAAAACAAAACAAAACAAAAAAACTGGTGCAAACAGGACACAGAACACTCACAAACACACACATATATACAGTATAGTTTTTATAAGTATAATCAGCTCCAGTATCAGTATATATAGACCAGTTTATAAGGGGGTGGCCCAATAATGTTTCAGGAAATAGGTTGTTAGAAATAACCATTAGCATTGTTTTCAGCTCGCAATCCAGCCCAATATCTGGGCAAGACATCCCAGAAACTTATAATTACTGTCATATGCTTCTGTTTCTGTTATATTTATGGAGCTCAACAGGGGGATTCCAGGCTCTTAAAGAGTCAGGGGGAAGGCTGTCTGACTCACATCCATCTATCTATTGATTTTTAAACCAGAAAAGGTATATTGCCATGCCACTCAAGTCAATAGAAATACTACTGTGACATTCTGTTGGTCAAAATGTGACCTTTACAAGATGACAGAATGCGAAGCTAGAACACCCAAGTATAAAGACAACAATTCAGGAATGGCTCAGAAACAACAATATTAATGTCCTCCCTTGGCCAAATATGACCCTCTAAGTGCCTGGTCTGTCTTCTGGTCAGTGAAAAGAATTTAACTCTCTTCATTCTCAAGCTTGATCAGTTTTGTAAAGAAAAAATGAGGACTGAAAGCTTTACTAGCTACTAAAAAGGAAACGCTGATACTTATTCAAAAAATATCCTGGTTTTGTCATAGTCCACTTCATTGCACAGTGAAGTATCTATTTTAATATGATGCTGATAAAAGAATTTCAAACCTGATACTGATAGCCAGGAAAATAATAAATTTTTGATACAACTGGGGATAACTTTTTCTATAAAAATTACAAACAATATTTTGTTTAAAATTCTGTGGCAAAACTATTTTTAAGTTCTCTGACGTAATGCAGAAAATCCAGTTAATGTAACTGTAAGTATGACGGTATGACCAATACTTTAAGATTTTGTTTGCAGAGCAAAATCACAAAAAAAAAAAAAACACAACATTTTTAGATTTTCTGAGGTAGTGTTGTGCTTCTGGTGACTTTTGTTATTGCTCTAATACAGTCAGTAAGGTAGGCTGCTTCTATTTCTGTCTAGCTGTTAACAGACTTTTTTCAGCTTCAATCTGGGACTTCAGAAAAAATATTGTACTTTTTACACACAAATAATTTTGTCATCCTGTCATCCTGATACAATTTGCTGCCTAATTCCAACATTAATGTTACCATTTTAATATTAGCCATAGTTCCCATCCACCACCTTAATGATAACTTCACAGACTGCTAGTGTGGCTATCTTTAATGTGTGTGCAGGCCAGGTTAGCATTTACGATAACTATTTAATACTTCAGAGCTTTTCTGACCGCTTAAAATTCCTCATAGAGAGTTGTTCAGTGTTGTAAACATCAACAGGTTGTTGTTATTTCTATGTTAATTGTAATGTTTTGGGGGTTTTTTTCCCCCTAACAGAGGTGTTATTGTGTTAGTGATCAAATTTATCTGAAAAACGGGAAACCATTTCTAATTATGGCATTCATTTGCAAACTGTAAGAAGATGTATCCTTTTAAAATTCTGGTGAATATAACTGCATATCATATGTACTTCACACTCTTCGTGTCTGCCGTGCCTGTGCATCATGGGGTTTTTTTAAACTTTTTTTTTTTAACTGCTTCACATTCATTGACAACAACTTCAAAGATGCAGCTAATTGCATGTTAATGTTTTTACAGCATGTTATATTTGTAAAAAATCTGCTGCATTTAATATGTCATTATGAAATATAACATTTGTACTTCAGTACTATTAATATCAAACAGTAGTAGGTCTCACTTCCTGCATTGCCCAAATTCTCCAATACATACTCCAGACTTCACACATGGGGAACCAGCACTGTTGTCCTACCCATCTAACATGATGTGACACGTGTGTTGGTAAATCTGTTTCTCTATTTACACTTCATGTAATTCAACACTGGTATTAGCAGTTGTTAGCCTAATGAGATGACTGTTCCTACACTTTTTTTGAGTCAAGAGCAGTTTCATGCCTCATGAACTTTTCAACATCCCTGTGAAACGTCCAAGCGGAATCTGGATCTTTATGAAATCTTAATCGGCTGTGCTTTAAATAAACACTAACGTTGTACATACAGAGAGGAAGAACAAGGCACTGTGCTGTCAGGCGGCAACAATGGAGCTCCTCGGAGAGCCTTGCGAGCCGCCCTGACATTGATATAAATAGTGTAAGCGGCATCATTTAGTCTCCAGAACTGCTTCACATTCATTGACAACAACTTCAAAGATGCAGCTATTTGCATGTTAATGTTTTTACAACATGTTATATTTGTAAAAATCTGCTGCATTTAATATGTCATTATGAAATATAACATTTCGAATACCCGGTTGTTGACTGTTAACAATAATAATAATAATAATAATAACTGTTGTGATAATTATTAATTAATAATCAGCTCAGTCTAACTCATGCTGTCCACTAATCCTGCTGATGAATTTAATCTTCTCTGTTAGAGAGCTATCTGCACTGATCATTTTCATCAATGATGCGCTCTTTAAAAAAAAAAATCCCACGATGCACAGGCACGGCAGGCACCAATCATGCTATGTTACAGCAATCAATGACCTTGTTATCTAATACTTACAATGAACCTCATTAGTCAAAGAGAAATCAATAGATGTAAGCTGCTCATATTGTATATCCTTTTGTTTTTTTTGAGAAAATGATTAGTCGAGGTGCTTCACTGTCATGTTTTCTTATTCCTTGAACTGTTATCGAGACTGATGGACAGATTTAGATCAGTAACATCTAAGCACCAGATGGCTGTTGCATGCACAAGTAAACGCACTACAAAATAATATTCAAATGCACTTAAATTACAGTTTTAATTTAGTAGATGTTATCTGTGTGGCGAGAATGTGTTTGTAGTCATTATCATTATCATCAGTGTAGATGAGGAAATGTAATCATTAACAACCAAAATCCTGAAAAGAAAGGAAAAGAAAAAAAAAAACACATCACTGAATATTATTACCAATGAATTAATTATTTCAAACTGTACTGCCATGCAGTTTCACATCTGCTGGGGAGGTGTCCACATGAAAAATTCCTGTACAGATTATCACCCACTTGAGTCGACTAATTGCTTGCAGCTGAATGTTCTAATTGAGCCACAACAGTCCTAAGGCTATTTTCATAAAATCATTGTGCTCATGAATATAATATGCCAGCCAGATATAAAAACAACTTGGAGTGCCAACAGGATCTATCAAACTCAGTGAAGCCTCAATCCAATTCTCCACACTTCGGGGCCACATCAATTTCGGATGTTTAAAAGTGAACACAGTTTTCCACACACGAGTACTAATGTGATTTCCCCCCACACACTTAAATTAGTAGACCAGAGTAATTATGGCAACAAATATTTTTGGTTCTTGAATCCCTTTATTGATGTAGGCTGTACAGTAGGAAATACTTTTTTTTTTTTTTTTTTCCATATACAGTGTGTGCAGGGGAGTGTTCAACAAAGGGAAAATTTTCAGCTGAGCTAGCCTCAGCAGGAGCCAGACAACAGACCAGAGTTTTGACTCGGGGAGAAATGAAGGGCTCAGACCTCATGCCAATGAAACAAACACTGCATTCCAAACAGGCAAAACAATCACCACATTCCTTTTTTTCCCATTTGAGGATAATTATTTTTGGCAGCAGGAGCAATCTTTCATTACATTTGCTTCCTATTTCAGTCTATTGCTGTAAATAAATGGGCAAGAGAAAAAGAATGTGTAATTAGTCCCATATGCAGTCTTGGACATTTGTCAAGTTGTCCTTGAATCTATTTTCATGACAGTGTACTCTTTTTGCTTTTATGATACTGACTACATAAAAACTCAAATCTATGGTTTCCACTCGTATAAATAATGACTCACTAATCTGTTCTCACATTTCCATGGTGATCTCAAAAGAACTTTATGTGTATTTTATCCTGTTTTGTCAGATGTAAGGTCTTGTAAAGTACCTGTTTTGTGGATTTTGAACTTGTGTCCCTCGTAGAAACCTCTTTTATGACAGTTTTTTGTCTCTCCCTGTCTCTCTCTTTGAACACTATAGCACCGACATCACAGTGCTAAAAACACATTTAAAACAACATCTGAAGTACAGCCTCTGGCACTCTCAGGATGTGAGGAATGAACCCCAGTTCTACAGACATCAGTGTCTGAACTAGAGACACTGGTAGAGAGCGTTTTTGGGATTTGTTGTCAGCCTCCTGCTGGGTCGGTATTTGTGCTTCAGTTTACTGTTTACTGTTTTGTATGAGCAAGGCTGAGGGCAGCGTAGTACATATGGCCACAAGCGGAGAGAAGGCAGGCTGCAGCCTTTCAGGACAGACAATGTGAGTCAGCTATCTGACTTCATCAAATAGGACTTGACAATAACCCCCCTGAATACAAGGGCTCTACTTTTTTATTTCATTATTTTTTTTATTTCCCAAGGCGGCTTGCCAGAGTTGCTGACGCTCTCATACCGTCCAATATCTCTCTCCGTGGCAGTCATATGTCATTCCATCCTGTGCACTTTGGCTCCGATGGCATCCCTATGTGACAACTGGTCTCATGTATTAGGTCTCATGTATGCAGTGTTCCTGGTTGAACCATACCAAGTTTGCAAGTGCATGTGCATGTCAATGAACCTGTAGATAGCTTTGCATTTAATGATAGCTACAGAGATGGTTTCAAGCTTTAAGTTGTGGTACATCAGTGTGGTGTTAATTTATTAACCAACTGTCCATTAGCAATGTTTTTTTTTTTTTTTTAATAATGGAAATTAAACAAAAACTAGGCAAAAAGAAATATTTCAAGGAGAGCATTATAAAGAAAACTGACAATTTTTACATAAATATAAATAAGAACTAAATGAAAAGGCTCACAAATTTTTTTTTTATTTTTTCAAAGTTAAGTTTTATTCATGTGCTTACAGTAAGTCTAGAATCACATACTGTAGCACCTGACAATTTTGGATTAATAATAATTCTGCATCAATAGTATTATCTGACATAATTTTATCTGATTTCTTGGACTGAAATACATTTATGAGCTAAATTCCTTAAGAAATTACACAATAGAGAATTACATAATAATAGCATGAACTGGAATTACTGACTTGGTCTGCAGTGTTACCACTGTGGCATTGCAAATAAGAATAATTAATAATAACTAGCAAAATTGGAATTAAATATTTTTAGTGTTTGTTGTCTCATAAAAGCCTAAAATTCAGTTTGGACTGAAGGCTGAATTCTGACTGGTAATGAACATGTGTTCTCTTTGTATTGTTGGTGCGTTAGTGTTTTTTAAACCAATATTTGCACACTCAGCGAACCTGTAATGTGAAAAATTTGAATATCATTAAAATGCATATTTTATGCATTTCATGTTGAGTTTTTTAAAGCTCCAGCTCAAAACAGCTCAAGACATTTGGTGCATGTTGCTTTTAATTTCCTTAGGAACATTAACAACTTCCCTTAGCAATTGAGATGTTCTTGTAATACCTTCTTCTAGTATTGCAAATAAATTAACAGGAGTGGAGAAACTTCTCTCCCTCAAACCACATCGTTATTGTTCTTGGAACTGCAAAATGGTTAACACATGACTTTATGCCATTAGACCTTGGCAGTTAGTGGTGAATTGACAAATGCTCTTAGTGAGCAACTTAGTGAGTTGAATTGTATATTTCATTTAAAAACTGTCTACCCCAAATTTTGCGGTCTGAATGGAAAACTCAATACAGATGCATATGCAATAAGGTCAGCTGCAGAAAAATAACTGTATCCATGCACTTCCACTGCCAAGTTTTCATTGAGTGCATTTATTAAATTCTGACACAATTTTTTGGTGCCAATCTAAAGCAATACTGGGTGCCAAAGTTAACACTATCAATCAGAGTGTGAATGTCAGATATCTTTGAATCATGCTAACAGCCTGCTCTTAAACTTACCAAAAGGAATTTACAAATGCCCAACACATGAGATCAGTATGATAAGGTTTAGGAAATTCAGATAGTAGAAGTACTGTTAAGAACATTTAGCAAAGTAATACACACTATGCTGTAGAAATACTCCATCAAAAGTAAATTTTCAGATTTTTACTTTTTTTACTCTTTACACACAGTACATTGTATCTTATTTTAATTGTCATCATAATCAATATTTATCATATATATATATATTTTTTTTTTTTTATTTTATTTTTTTTTAATCACATAAATGCGGACATTAAATGTATGTATATAAGAGTAGAAAATACAATGGACAGCAGTTTGGACAATGTTGTTGAAAAGTCTGAGATGGGACTTTAATGCGTTGAAGGTTTGTTATTGTACTCTGTGACTCTGTGGCTGTGTTTTTGAGTTTTAATCTGCTCTCCCTGGACGGTTTGCCCAAATTGATTTAAAATTCCAAGTTCTGATGAAATTTCTAATTCTCTCCTGCTCAGCTTTGGCTGTCTCAGTAGTGCAATATTATTACGCACTTATATTCAGTTTTTCTGTTTTTATGCACCTGACAGTTGTTATTGCTCTGGGTGAATTTTACTCCAAAGCCAACGTATATGGAGGATTTGTTTTTTCACAACACAGGATGCCAACAGGGGCAACCATACAAAATGAAATGGTCAACAGCAGTCTACAACAAAGAAAATGTTTCTATGCTTATCAATAATTTTCCCTCTGTGACAGTGGCAAATACCTTTAGATTTATTTATTATTATTACTATTATTATTTGGAGATGTCTGCAGTGTTACCTTTGTGACATGATCTTGTAGGCATCTGGAAGATAGCAGTTTATGTTCTCCATCTGGAAAGGGTCGGCATCGCAGATCTTGTCATCTGTTCGGCCATAGTTGGCGCTTTCGATCATAATGACATCACTTCCTGGACACCGCAAATCAATGGGGTAACCCTCACAAGACAGCTCTCTCCGCACTAAGCCAAATGGCAGGGCAGCACGACTAAACCCTGAGGGAGAAGAGAAGGAGAAGGAGCTCTATCAGTGCGGATCGAAGAGAGGTATGGAACTGCGCCGACATAGAGGAAGAGAAAGGCAGAAGACAAAAGAGATCAGAGGTGGATATATACACAGGAAGCATCTTCAAACATCGCTTTCTCTTATTTTATTCCGAAGAATAAACTTTTCATCAATATAAATGATAAATCTAAAGAGTAAAACCCCAAACTGGACTGCAACTCTGACATACATCAGTATGCCGAGTGAACATTTCAGATCTAAACCGCACCAGGGAGCTAATGGTATTAGTATGTCATCCACGTGCCTTAACTGCTACTAAAAAAAAAAAAGAAGAAGAAAGAAATCAATATTTGTCATTAAAGTCTAGTTTGTCAGCTTAAATGTCTGGAGCCTTGTTTCCCCTTGTGACCATCTACATAAGCATCCTGACACAACAGCGCTGACACAAGAACAACCTTAAACAGCTGATGTGATGTTAACATAAACAATTAAACAAATACATTTTTAACAATCTGTTTTCTTCTTTTTCTTCTCCGCTGTTGTCGTGTGTTTCATTTCAATACGGGAACTCACTGACATTGCAGAGTCTATCACTGGAGACTTGTGGTTTACTTGCAATGCTCATTTTTCTATCCAAAATGAAAAAGAACAACAAGCATGACAACATGAGTGTAATTTAATCCACTTTCTAGTGCTGACAATCGAAGGCAAGGCTATTGGGAGTCTAGAAAAAAAGAAAGAAAAAAAAAGAAAAAGGTTTATGAATGTGTGTGTGTTCTCTCTCTCTCTGTGTGTGTGTGTGTGTGTGTGTGTGTGTGTGTGTGTGTGTGTGTGTGTGTGTGTGTGTGTGTGTGTGGCAGGGAGGGCGG